>VUQR01021170.1:0-10164 GCA_015108515.1 Hemichromis elongatus
GCTGTCATTCCGGGAGGCCCGACAAAGGAACTCCAACCGCCGGACATCGGTGGGAACCGGCCGTTCAAAGTAAGGCTGTGAGCGGCGTGGGAGCGATGGATGACCGATGGAGACCACAGTTTCACTAAGAGTGGAAGGCAGCGCCGGGTGAGTTACGCCACAGTTTGCGAATGGATTGTAGATGCTTGGGCTAACATGTCTGCTGGCACTGTTGTTCGAGCTTTCCGAGGAGCCGCACAGACAGTGACTCTGACAGTGAAGAAAGTGACCCTGGCATGTTTGGTGGAGATTTAGCGCAGCTGTTTAATTCAGAAACAGAGGATGAAGACTTCGATGGGTTTGATTGATGACAATTACCGGTAATAAAAATTTGAATACCAAACTCAGTTTTGCTCCCGCTCTATTTTTAAATACGCATACTTGTATGCTTGTGTGTGTTGTTGTTGTTGTTGTAAGGTGGACGTAGTACAGGACACCATGAGAACGTTAAAGGGCGTATGGGCGTAGATTGTCTATAAAACCCGCGCCCTATAATCAGGTGCGCCTTATGTGTGTTAAATACAGTAATGGGACACATGACTGAGACTGCGCCCTTTAGTACAGTGCGTCTTATGGTTGTGAAAATACGGTATACGGTAAAGCGCACGAACTTCATAGGCCTGTCTAAACCCAGAAGGTCTGCTTCAGTTAAAATGTACAAACATTTATCCTGTTAAAACATTCTGCTTGTACCAGTTTTAACATGTTAATACGAGTTTATGCTTCCACGAATCTTAGCGTAAACTGATGTTTACCCGTGTCACCTCTGCAGATTCAGAACGGAGGGACGCCGGAGCTGCCGAGCACGGGGATGCTTCCTGGGCCTGACTCTGTTGGCTACCCCTACTCCAACCAGTCAATCATGAGTAAGTCATTGAGTAAATCTGTCATTTTATGATTATGTCCTGTTCATCAGTCATCTTGTTAACAAGTTGCTCTCTGTAAAGGTGACAACTCCCACCTGAGCATAGACATCATGGATGAGCCCGGTTCCAGCAGCCCCAGCAACGACGAGGCGGCCATGGCTGTCATCATGTCCTTGTTGGAGGCGGACGCTGGCCTCGGGGGGCCCGTCGACTTCAGCGACCTACCCTGGCCGTTGTGAGGAAGCTGGGAGGGACGAGCCGGAGCTGCTGACGTGAGGTTGACGTCTGGCTGCCACGTTTCCCGACCTGTGTGCATGACGGCGCCGCAAAAATGCCCATCTTAACAAAAAAAGGAAGAAAAAAGAAAACAATAAACACTCTGTAGATACAGAAGAGATCCTCTCTCTTTAGGAGTCCATCGGACTGGATGGCCGTTAGGTTTTACCCCCACCTTTTTGGTTCATCATTCCCTGCAGGTGGAGCTGAGATCCTGTTAAGATGCTCATTTTTCCAGTGCTGGTTCTCTAACGTTGCCACGGTGAGAGACCGTTTCTCTAACAACAGTGGTGCTGACATGTCGATGCTCCTTCACTCTCTGCCCCATCAACCCAAATTAACAGAAGCCCCCCCCAGTGGCAGAGGTGTAATAGTGTTGTGTTGGGCGGTGAGCGCCCTGTCTCCGAGGTTTCCCTGTAGGATACTGTGCAAGCACGAGGACGTGAACACGCAACAGAAGATACTCAGAGGACCTGTGTTCCCAAAATTCCACTACCAGGTGTATCTCACGTATTTAAATTTTTCTTTCTTTTTGTAAAGACTGAATTGTTTTGAAAGGCACCACCCAGCTGCTGTTTCCAGAGTTTACGCAAACTTTTACTCCAAGCTGCTCATCCGAACTTCTCCGTTTCCTTCTGTGTTCACTCAAACAGCCTGCGTCTGAGAGAGGCATTAGGAAGCTAGCAAACTAAGGCGAAAAAGCTGGAATCAAGGGAGGGTTGTTGGGTTGAGGATCCCTGTGCGTGTTCCTGCGTGCATGTTGAGAAACAGACCAGTAAGGTTTAAAAGGGTTGGCCTGTGTGGCCTTGCTTATAAATCAAACTGATCTTTTTACTATTTTACTGTTGTTGTCTAGTAAATGTGGACATCCTTCCCATATGGAAGGAGGAGGAATAAACTGAAACGTTGCAAATATATTAAAAAAATCCCAGCAGTAAGCGAGACGGGTGTGCAGGAGCTCCGTTAGGTCGGGGGTCGTGCGTTTCCTGAGTCACCTGTTTCAGTCCATTTAAAAGGCTCTGGTGAAATAAAGCAGGCGATTAGAACAGCCTCGGGATCGTGGATAGATTTACCAGCCACAGGTCTAAACTTTCACACACCTACCAAGGACCAGACACCACATGGTTTCATTTCGTCCTACTCCATCACTTTAAGGCCTCGATTAAACCGATTGGAAACGCGATGTCCTTGTAGTCGTTCCTGTGTTTGACGTAATCGATGGTACCGCCACTGTCTGCTTGGGCATGAACCTCAAAGATCCAGAAGTGCAGAAAGAAAGCAGACGGTGGCTGCAGTGGTCGTTGTTTTAATACTCTGTTAGAGCTTAGTTTTTCTCCTTATACCACTATAGGCGCTCTCTGCAGGTAAACGGGCCTGGGCCACATGAGTAGTAGAAGCAGTGTAGTGTAGATTGTCCACAGATGGGTCCATGTGGTCACAGAGAACAGGCAGGCGAGCAGACATCCACACAGATCCTCACACTCACCGATGACGAAGTTTAAGCCGGAGGTCCGATTGGTTCATAATTTGTGGCAAATTTGCATCACTCAGACTCGAGCAGACTCCAGAATCATATTTCTCCAGCGTCATCTTTACTGAGTTTCCAGCTCACCTGCTGCACCTGCAGTTTTAAGTATTTGCATTGTTGGCAAGTGATGGTTTATTAACCAACATTAGGCTTTTTCCTTTCACCAGTGAAGCTTTTTAAATGACTGGGGCTTAGTAGTGATCCAAACTACCGAAGTCATCTAAATTAAAAAAAAAAAAGAAGTGCCAAATCTTTTATTTGCGTTAAGTTTCTCCCCAAAGAAGAAAGAGGAGGAACTGATCCAAGACCCAAACCTTGAGAGAACGTCTGCAGCTCGACATGCCAGGCATTGATACAAAAGGTGAAAGACAGATTTCTGCATGAGAGTCAAGCTCAGTCCTAAATCAGCTTAGCCAACTAAAAATCTCCAATCTGTCATAAACGTTTGGTTTCTATTGGACCAAATAGACCCAGATATGTAAATCTACTCTTATCATTTATTATTTTATAAACAAGGCCTATAAACACGGGTGTGACTCCACTGAACCAAAATCCCCTCCGAGTATCGAGCAGCACAGTCCCACAGGGAGACCCGTGAACCAGCTCTGAATATAAGACGGTCTTGGTGCACAGATTGACCTACAATGCTGGAATCTTTTAAAGGATTAAAAAAAAAAAAAAAAAGACCATTGGCGAAGTTCTGCTGCTTGTCGTGGACGGCCTCCTGCTCGTTTATCTCCGGCGCAGCGAGCGCTCGACAGGAGAGGAGCGAACAGCTGGAGTGAAGCTCTGACAGCTGTCAGAACAAAGAACGAGGCTTTAATGGGGGGAAAAAAGGAGGTTAATTGAGTCCGGTGGGAGCAGCAGCTGTACGGGCTCGACAGCAGACCGGGACTGTTCAAGTGCTCCTCCATGAGGACATGTTCTTCACTGCCATTTTGCTGACAATGCGGGAGGCGATGCTGCATCGGCCTGCTAACATACAAACCTATAAGCTTGGGTTACAGGGTCTCGCCTGCTCGCCCTCACTGATCCTTCAGTCTCTCGCTCACTGAACTGTGTTCCCAGCAGAGGGGACTGGATGGGCTCTACACTCCCCTCAGAAGGATCCACCCCCTTTTTTAACTACCCTGAGTGGGGCTGAAAGAAGCTGAAAAAACCTCAGTTGGTTTATTTGCAGACTTGCAATAGGTGGATTTTAAAAAAAACTGCAGTTACTCTCGAATTTGGCGCTTCACCCAACTGTTAATTCAAACTACCTTATTACTGCTGATGGCTGTAAGTGCTGGTGAACAAAGAGGACTTTGTAACGAGGATGGAGCTCACCAACGTCTAATCACTTCCTGCAACGGTTTGTGGGGGTCACGAGAGATTCCCAGTACCCATTTTGTTTTCCCCTCCATGATGAAGACGATCCCCGATTTGATCCTCTTCACCAGTTAAATTTGAGGCGGAAATGACAAAAACCAAAAGAAGCAAAGACACAATCAGATTTGCCTTTTAACTTTCAGAAATGTATTTTGGAAACAACAACAACAAAAAAAAAATCAAATTAGATGTTTGGAAATATTTTTTTAATAGTGCTCCGGTTTGGAGTCGCAGAGATGAAGCTTGGATTTGAGTCTGAAAGACGAAGTCCCAGAGATGTTTTTAAAAAATACACAGAAACGAAAGAAATTAATTTTCTTCGTAGCTCTGCGTGAAGGACCTCTTATTTAATTTGCAAAGCGTAAGCAAACTAAAAACGTGTTCTTGTGTATGACATGGAAAAGGGTCATTAAAGGGCTGCTGTGTAACTTCTCAGCTTCTCACCGTGACCAACACGTTCTGATACAAACACAAAGCTTCACGTCAGACTCTGAACACTTCTGATGTGGGCGGGGCTAACACTTTAGGAAAATACTTTTTCATGATGGGTTTTCTTTTTTTTTTTTACTTTTAAAGAAAATACATGTGAGACACAAGCTGGGCTAATACAAGTCACCTGTTTTATTTCCACGTGGGCAGAAAATGTTAACGTCGACCAACTGTGGCTAAAAACAAAGCAGCTTTGAAAATAAATCCTTGTTTAAGGAGGCTGAACGCTGCGAGCGCGGCAGCTGCATCACCAGCTGCTGTTTGGACCTCCACCGCTTAAGTACAAGCCAGGCTCAGACTCCGCCTCCTCCTCTGTCCTCTTCCAATCAGGCAGCAGCTGGCAAGGTCCCCTCTGTATGTGTTCTAGTGGGTTTATTTCTGTTTTAAGTGTTTCTACTCTACACACTACAATAAAGTGTTCTCCTTGTTGATATCTCCCTGCCCCACATGACGATAATGTATCAAATCTTTAAATATTATCATGTTAAGAGTATACTTTATGCAAATATATATGAGTATGATGAGTGTATTGTATGTATCAGCAGTGAAATATTTTTAAAATAAAATTATTTGTTTCTGTCATGGAGGATTCGCTCATGTTTACAGTCGCTTGCAGGCTTCGTTCACTTCTCAGCCAACCGGTGAAGCCCGCTGGTATTTTTATAGGCTGTTGCCATCCAGCTCAGGCAGAATGTGCCACAGAGAAACGCTGCTGCTGCCTCTTCACAGCCACGGGCAGCCGAATGGAGCTGAGCACACTTCGGCAGGACAAAGAGCTCGTAGATTAACCCGAGAGGTTCCTCGCGGTTTGCTTCCCGCGGCCTGTAAGTTTGCTCAAAGCATGAGCAGACACTGCGGACGCACATTAAATAATCATGGTTACAGTGGAAGCAGCGTATCTATATTTAATCCGCCCAGCCCCGAGTTGGGTCGTTTTCACGCTACTGAGCATTTCTTTCATCCTCTGCCAAAGCTTCACAAAACCTCAGATGCCGCTTTAAAAACTGAAAGTAAAGTTTCTTCTTGAGATTTTTAATATTTCAAAACTTTCAGTGCTGCTGCATCTGGAGGGATGTCTTCTAAAGCCGAGTCCCTGCACGCCGATCACATCTGCAGGCTTCAAACGTCACTAATCAGACCGGCCTGGGAGCGGCGTGCAGCGCCGGGACCTGCACAGCGGTGCAAGGTTCGAGTCCTGCACATAAAGCTGTTTATTATCGCAGAAGATTTCAGCAGGCAAGCTTGCATTCAAATGACAAAATGTTTGACTTATTAATGAGTCATTAACATGTAAACGCCCTGTGTTGGAAACATCTTGGAGTGGAGATTTTAATCACGTAAGCACTGTAGTGGACGTTTTCTGCCATGTATATACTCATAGCCACTTTATTAGGTACACCTTTTAAGCTGCTTGTTAATATATACCAAATATCTAATCAGCCAATGCAACTAAATGCATTTAGGCATCCAGACAATGTCAAGGTGACCTGCTGAGGCTCAAAGCGAGCATCAGAATGAAAAGCAAGGCGACTTCAAATGTTGTTGCTGCCAGATGAGCTAATGTGAGTATTTCAGTAACAGCAGATCTGCTGGGATTTTACCCACACAACCATCTTTCAGGTTTACAGAGCTGCAAATGGTCCAAAAAAGAGAAAATGAGCAGCAGTTCTCGTTGATCGGCTACAGCAGCCACAGGGGGTCCCACTCCTGTCGGCTAAGAACAGGAAACTGAGGCTACAACAACACAGGCTCTCTGATAACTGGACAACAGAAGATTGGATAAACATTTGCTTTGTCAGATGGTAGAGTCAGAATTTGGCTTAAAGAACATTAAAGTATCCTGCCTTGTATTAACGGTTTAGAGGGGCTGTGATGTCATGGTGTGGGAGATACGAACATTGTTTGAACGTCACCGCTCGAGTCCTTCTGCTGACCACAGTGTAGCTATCTTATAATGGCTGCTTCCAGCAGGATCACACACCACATCGACACACAAAGCTGAAATGGTCTCAAACTGGTTTGTTGAATATCAAAGTCAGTTCTTTACTCTAAAGTCCTTCAGTCATGAGATTTCGGTCCAACAGAGCACCTTTGGGATGTGGTGGAGCAGGAGGCTGATGGGACAAATCTGCAGCAACTGTGTGATGCTTTCATGTCAACATGGACCAAAATCTGAGGAGTGTTTCCAGGACCTCGTTAAATATAATACATGAAGAAAAACGGCTTAAATAAGAAGGCGATTGTGATTCTTGAAGGTGTTGTAAATAGCATTTATTTAAAAAAACAAACAAAAAAAAATGCGTTCGGCATCTTTTCTGACATCCTGTGTGCTCACAGCGGTGATGATGGATCTGTGCAGAGTTTCAGAGCACCTCGGTCAAGATTTAGGAGTGGAGCAGAAAAAAAACAAGACTTAAACTAAGACCTAACTTATCAGAGGGGGGTACTAAAAAACGAAACTCAGAGTCTTCAGTTAACAGGCGATGATCATATAACCTTGTCCGGGGGGAGTAAATTATATTCAGCGTTTTGGTTTAAAATGTGTCACAAGTGCCACATTTTAAATGATTCTTTAAATTGCGGAGCATACCGTCGAATGAAGTCCCGCCTAACTGTGCACGGCACAGTTAGTTCCACATCTCTAATATCCAGCTGTCCAAATAAACAACAGCCCAGCGAGCTCACCGACTTCTAACTTATTAATCCACAGCAGTGCTGCCTTCTGTTTTATTACTGATATACACACACGCGCCATTTATCCCCTCTTTATATTATATGAGAGTGAGATAAATGGCACTCGGGTTTGTGTGGAAGAAGCGTAAAAAGACATCAAATGCCCCGTTTTATGGAAGCGTGCAAAAAGTCTGTGTTGACAGAAAACTGATAACCACCATTATTACTAGGGCTTTCATTTTTGTCGAATCAGCTAACTCAAAGAAAGTCTGGCTATGCTGAACCCGCTCTGTAGTGCACCCCTCTGAGGTAAACACTCATCTATGCTGTGTAAAACACTGTGACACAGGAAAAAAATAAAAAGTTCATCTTCACATCAAGTTATTGCCCCCCCACAGAAATATGCAGAGGCACTGAAATCCACTTTCCCAGTGAGGTACAGTATTCTACCACACACGCACGCACGCACCAGATCTCTCCTCACATGTACACAGAAGTCCACTAAACTCTCCTTTGGTTGACAAATAAAAGAGTAAACAGAGCTGGGAGGGGAGGTTTGCTGATGTGCTTTTAGGTCTCTTTCATTCGGACGCCGTGTGGACTGAAAGAAGCTGCAGCTGAGGTGCAACACAAGGCAAACTGGTGTTTTGCCACTCAGGAGGAAGAGGTGGTGGAGGAGACACTGGAAAGGTCTGTGCTCACACTGAAAGCAACACGCTGCTTAAACTCTACAACTTTGTGTGCTTGCTGGCCGCTGAAGGCCAATCAGACGTGTGTGTGTGCTTCACTATGTGGCAACATGTGTGCAGCTGTGATGAGAATGCGAGAAGCCTTGTTGGTGAAGGTGTGAACACAGAGGTGGAGGGTGGGAGGTGTGCAGCCAGCCGTCTCATGCAGAGGGCGACGGCATGTCGGGGTCCGGCTCGTAGCGGTATGTGGCCTGAGTCTGGCTGCCGCTGCCGTGGAGCTGCTGCTGGTTGGCGTGTGTGGCCGGGCTCGAGCCGTCCTGAGCCTGCTGGTTTAGGCCCTCGTAGGCCTGTGCTGGCTGGGGGGCTGCACTGCTCTCAGACCCCGGCCCCATCACCACCTGCTGGGGGAGAGTGTCCAGCTCGTCCACCTGCGGCCCAGGAGGGTGCATGACCACAAGCTGGTCCTGTGGAATGTCTGCGGCCGCCGCCGCCAGGTTGGTGGTCGACTTGGACTTGACGCACTGAAAGTCCACATGCCGACTCTTTCCTTCCTCCTTCTCCCAGGACATCCTGATGAAGGGGCGCTGCACATAGTTGTAGATGACTTCTGGACGGCCTCCAGGGCGCCGCTTCACCTTCTCTTTGTAGGTCGGGTATCCTGAGAAAGAAAGGAACAACGTGTAATCAGGACAACATGCTTGAGTGAAACTGGGTTGCAAAGTAGCTTGCAGACAGACACACAGCAACAGCTTCTACTGGCTGGAGGATGAAGACAAAGAGAACTACTTACTACAGGTTTGAGTTCACACAAGTTAATGACATGCTGTTATTGGTCAGCATCAGCAGGCTGAGCCTAGAGCAGTGTAACTAAGGGAGGATTCGTGGTCACCTGACCCAGCTCCAACTATATGTTTTATCAAAAATAAAAGTTTTAAGCCAAATCTTAAAACCCAAACTGGGAGCTTGGTCCACAGAAGAGCAGCCTGAAAGCTCAAGGCTCTGCCTCCCATTTTACTTTTAGAACCACAAGTAAGCCAGCAGTCTGAGAGCAAAGTGGTCTGCTAGGATGATATTTGAGGACAAAAGGAGAGGAATTTTAAATTCAATTCTGGATTCAACGAGAAGCTGATGAGAAGAAGCGTTGTAGGTCATGGACCTTTTAGAATAGCCTGATAATAAGAAATTACAATAAAATGGCCATTATATTCACTATTTGACTGAAACACTAAGTTAATATGATTTTTAAAAGGAAAAATAAACCAACAAGACTGCTGATGGCATCAACCTAACCTAAATTTTACCGAAAAATGTGAAAAATGTGGGATTTGTGGCCCCGTCTCTTTTTAGGCTTCAGCAATGAAACATGCCAGAAAAGGTGTTACTTGGCTTCACACACACAGGACAGTGGTACTGAGAGTTTTAGCATGGAGCTACAGCTTGTATTTAACATTTTCCTAAAAGTCATGTAATGAAAGCCACATTTACAAGCATTTTACTGTTGTTGTGGAAATTCTTGCCTCAGCTTCAACCTTTTAGATTTTAACAACCTGTTAAACAACATCATTTAGTGTGTGCAGTGTTGGTAAAAACATCCCTCTGCAAGCCCGAGGGAAAGCTCCCGTTTGTTCCTTCGGCGTGTGAAACTGTTTCCATGACCTAGAAGAGGTTTCCTTCCAAGTTTGCTGTTGTTTTTTAGCTTGTGTGCGTCAGGTACTAGTACTATGTGAACTGAAATACTGCTTATGCTGCTTATGACAAATAAATTAGATTGCAGTCCATCACAAAGCATCATCAGGAAGGTGTCTGATGTTTCCTAAATGAGTCTTAAATTAATTCTATCCTCTCCTCGCACTGACATGACCCAACCAAGTCACTTTAGTTAGGAGACGGTAGACTCCAAGGTGGGCTAAATATACAGAAGAACTAGGAGCTCAATTTAATTTTATTTTGAAATTCAAGCAAAGCAGATAATACTGGGCCCATCATAGGCCCCTGAGGAACTCCACTGCCAAGTTGTTTGTTTATAGAACCTATCATGTGATAAAATGTTGTAATCAAGATGGGAAAAAATTCATAGAAACCAGTCCACTGTCTGAGGTCATGTCACAGACATACGGGTCCAGTTTTACTATTGAAACATTGAATATCCTGTGAGATCTAAAGCTCAGAGTTATAATAAAAATCATCATGCAGAACAAAAATAAGGAGGGGGGGGGGGGGGGGGGGAAACTGTTTT
>VUQR01021180.1:6377-16444 GCA_015108515.1 Hemichromis elongatus
GGCATCCTATCACAGTACCATGCTGGAATTCACTGAGCTCCTGAGAGCGACCCATTCTTTCACAAATGTTCATAGAAGCAGTCTGCATGCCTAGGTCCTTGATTTTATACACCTGTGGCCATGGAAGTGATTGGACTACCCATATTTAATCATTTGGGATGGGTGAGTGAATACTTTGGGTCCCCAAATTGTTCTCACAAAGTTGGAAAGTGTGTATTTCTTTCTTTTTTCCTTTTTATTTTGTTTTGTTATGATCAGACAGACACAAAGTGGACAAACAATTCTACATACAAACATCAGTGGACACATCAAAGCACAACTTCACTTAATCCCAGCAGGTCTTAGTAGTCAACCTACTTGATTTTGGATTAAAGCTACAAAAATCTGATTTACCATTTTTTATGCTTTGGTAGATACAATCCTTTGTTTGTAAGGCCACAAATGTGTTAAACTTTTAAAAGTCCTTAAGGCAAATTTATAATATTGAAAATTTCTCCTTTAAATGAATGTTTTTAACTGAATTATTTACAGATACAAACCTGCATTCACATAAAAGAAGAATGTTGCTTCAAACCCGCTGAACTGGGGTAAAACTAAAGGGTATTAAGCAAGTCTAATGAAAGCAAGATTAAAGTGAGTGAACTACAAAAGGGGTCATATTCAAAACACGTTTGATTTGTCAGACAAATCACTTTTGTCACACAATCGTTTTGTTTTTGTGTGTTGCCACCGACTGATTTTGCCAGGATCTACCATGTGCCTGATATGACACGATGAAAATGTATCCAGCAGACTTGCCAGTAGCTAATTTATGTAACAGCATGTGCATCACTGGACTTCAGGCATCAATATGCATGACCTGATTTGTGAAATGCTCTCCGACCCCTGTGTTTGCAGGCATCACAGCTGTCACTCACACACACACACACACACACACACACACACACACACACACTTTCAGTCATTCGTGAAACTCACATTTTTAATCATTTAAAGCTGCTCTGTTGTCTGGACAGTTTTTTTAGTTGAATCCCTTGATCTTTAAAACCTCCAATAATTAGTTTAATGGATCACTTTAATGGGCTGCTCTAAATACGGTGACCAGCCATAACAGTCACTGCCTGTCTGTATGGTTGCACTGTTACCCCACAAAATACCTTTGAAATAAGTAGGAATAAAGTCGAAACCTTATATATTATCTGCCATTTACAAATAGAAAGCGACAAGTATTGCAGTCTATATTGTAGTATCATATTGCAGTATGTGCTAAGATAGATAGATGAACTTACAGACAATTGAATTCATTTATTTCCTTGGACTTACCCAGTGTCCTGAGCATTGATTAATCAAGGGATGTCAAACAAATCCTTTTTATGGTGGCAAAGAGAAACTAACAGTTCAAATCAAGATCACAAATGAGAAGGTAAAAGGCCTTGGCCTTGTCAGGTTGAAAGATATTGTGCCAGTTATCAAAAGATTTAAGTGAAAAATATATACATTTGAGCCAAATATGTATCCTTTTGACTGTGTGTGGTACAGAAAATCTAATATAAAGTCAAACACAATTGTTTTTAAAAGTCATGTATACAGCGCAATCTTTCCCCAACAGTAGTTCAAAGTAATCTTTAAAATTACCATGACGTTCATGTTCACGGTGAGCATATACAAACTCGTGGCCACAGCTGTAGATGCATAATTGATATGAAATCAGGGAAAATACATGAATTTATAATTACAGGAAGTTAATAACATATCCAGACTGGCTAATAACATGAAAATGAAAGACCAAGAAGAACATTACAAAAATCCTTAATTTAAATATTTATTATTTTAACAGAAAAAAGTTGAAAGACCCACACTTGTTAAGGAAGTCTCACCTGTTCAACGGGATCTAAGTGAAAACGGAAATAGTAAGGAGTGAGTGATCTTGCTTCATTTGGCTCTTCGGCTCCTTCTTCTTTTCGGCAACAGTTGGCGCCCTCTCGTGGTTTTTTGCTAACGTTACAACGAACGGTTTTGCGTTCAAATAACTGAGGTAAACAATAAACTGCTGCCGCTATTTAACGCGAATAAGTGTCATTGAACGTTAAAACACGAATTATCCATAAGGCCAAGGAGAAAGCTGGTGTGCATCTGGTACTATAGGTCGTATTTGTGTCTTTAACGAGAAAAACAAAA
Source organism: Hemichromis elongatus (assembly GCA_015108515.1). Classification (NCBI taxonomy): domain Eukaryota; kingdom Metazoa; phylum Chordata; class Actinopteri; order Cichliformes; family Cichlidae; genus Hemichromis; species Hemichromis elongatus. Next base: position 8,556 of record VUQR01021180.1, read on the forward strand.
CAGGCGCCAGAGAACGAAACTGTGAAAGTGTCGTAGAAAGGGGCTGATTTTTCACGTAGAAATATGTTCGGTATCAGGCAGGTTTGCGTTAATTTAAAAAAGTTTCTTCTTTCTTTCTTCTTTTTTTCTGTTTGTTTTTACAGCTCGGTAAGATTTCAGTGTACGTGGGCTGTGCTGTGGTTACGTTGACCATCTGATATACCGTCCTGTGTCATTTGGTGTACATTTGCAGCAGTACCACGTGGCTCGTTGGTCTAGGGGTATGATTCTCGCTTAGGGTGCGAGAGGTCCCGGGTTCAAATCCCGGACGAGCCCTCAACTTTTTTTTCCATAGGTTTTAATGCATATGTCCCTCAGGTTTATTTTCAAACACATGACCTATCCATCAATATGTGTCTCTCTGTTGGTTTATTTCAGCTTTTTGTTGGTCTTTAATTAAATTTCAGTATATGATATGCAGATTAGTGCTTCATTTTAATAAATTTCTCCAAATGTCACACTGTGGTTTTCATATTTTTTTGCTGCACAAGGCTGCTCATTGGATAATCCTTTAACATTGCCCACTGGCAGGTGAGGGAACCCCATGGGTGAAGGTTGGGTTGATGGGATGCAGCACCGCAGGGGAAATATTCATTTATAAATAAGTTGCTCTACTTGTGTTGAATTAAACAATATATAAACAGATGTTTCACACATTATCATGAATGCTTCAGATTCATTAGGACATAAGAAATAAGCAAAATTACCTGCCACATGAAAAACGTTTATGCTCACTCCTCTACAGCAGCACTAGATAGATAATGAAGTACCAAGCATACCGGTGTTAAACTGCCTAATAGACGTGATTACTCATTTACTGACGTTAACATAGCCCTAAAAATTTTAAAATGAAAAAACTTTGAATTTACCTTTAGTGAGTCACAGCTATATATTAGTTTGTTCAGTTTTTTGTGCACATATTAGCCTAAATTTTAGAACAAGGTAAAAGTAGATGAGCCTATAAAAAGGTTTAGCCAAAAACATCCCACATCTCTAAAGCTACCGATGAGTTAGTACCAGTACAGCATCACACAGTTGTTCCACATTACAAAGATGCTCTATTAGATTGATATGTGGTGACTGTGGAGGCTATTTGAGTGCAATGAATGAATTGCTATACTCAAGAAACCAGTGTGAGATGGTTTGAGCTTTGTGGTCCCACAGATAAGCAGAACACTGTGGTCGTGAAGGAATGGACAGGGTCTGAAATAATACTCTGTGGGCCCCAAAGAGTGCTAAGGAAAATATCTCCTACACCATAAAACCTCCACCACCGGTTTGACCCATTAATACAAGGCTGGACGAATTAATGTTTTCAGGTTACTTACACCAAACTCTGATGATTCCATCCAAATGTTTCAGCACATATTGAGACTTATCAGAGCATTCAACGCGTTTTCCAATTATCTGTTGTCCAAATCTAGTGAGCATGTGCAAACTGTAGCCTCAGTTTCCTGTTCTTAACTTACAGAATTGGCCTCAGTGTGGCCTTGTGCTCCTGTGGCCCAAATCCTTCAAGGTTTGACATGTTGTGCATTCAGACATGTTACAAACATTACATTGCAATGTTTAGAAGGGAACCATGGCTGCTGCAGAAGCCTCAAGGCTGTTCACGCTTTTTGCATAACAGTTAAGAAACACAATAGAATATATTTTGTATTCATGTATAACTATATTATTGTACTTTCTAAAGTACACCCTGGTTGTTTTAGGCTTGAACTCGAAAATGAGTGTTTCAGTCAACAACACTTCTGATATTAATTAAGCGCAACTGTTTATCAGCCAGAGATGCAAAATATCGCCCCTCCTCTTCATCTGTTTATTTTCTTTTCACTGTTTTATGACAGTTTTGTACTAAATGTTAAGGGTTTGCCAGTTAATTGTTTAACTGAAGATTGAATATAATGCAGTTCATCTAAAAAAAAAAACAGCAGCTCTAAATGCATTCATGGAAAGTACGTAAGAACACTTATTGCAGGTAATTATGCTCATTTTTCAATTTCAATATGCATAGAATGACAAAATAATTTTAAATAAACATTGAAAATATTCCACTTAACATCCACCAGAGGGCACACATCACCAAAATATTTTTACGGCATGCTGCTGACCTGTTAGCATGTTAGCATGTGAGCATGTCCCATGCATAAATCTATTTTCCAGCAAGTGTCAGTGTTGTACCTTCTGTATTCATTCAGCCTGCTGGCTTCACTAAGCTCTGAGCAGAGTTCCCAAAACAGAAATCAACTCTCTACAACTGTCACCTCAAACTTTGCACGTTTAGGGTTTTATGAACCCCTTCACTTTATGACAGTGGTTTATGAAACAGAAATCAATGACAACACCAGCCGAACGGATAAGCAACCATACTGTAAAAATCTAATTAGATATGAAAAAGTAAAAGGCTTCTCAAAGATAAACGGCAAAGAAAAAAGAAAGAAATAGAATGATGGTCTGACCTCTTTTGTTGCCTGTCCTGCTGAGGAGGCAACCCTGGAGGAGGTGAATCCTGCAAATATTATAATTTGTTCAGCACAAGAGCGAACCAGATCTTTAATTACAAATAATAATAGTGATTTGAAGTTGGAAAGAGTTCTGACTAAGATGTTCTTGTCCGCAGAGGTAGTGGCCAGTATCTTTTGCAAACTGTCATTGTGAAATAACAAAATATCAAATAAATTCAATACAGAATATAAAAATAACATTTAGGTTGTAACACCATCAATTATGAGCTAATAAACACAATTCAAGGTAAGAGCGTGCTGTAATAGTCTCCATAGCAACGTACTCTTAAACCAGTTAAAAGAGTTTAAAAAACACATCCAGTGTGCACAAGAATATGTCAGCCTTCACAGTGCATCAAAAATCAAATCAAATTTATTTCTATAGCACATTTAAAAGCAACAGAGTTGACCAAAGTGCTTCACAATTCAATAAGAACAAAGGAAAACAACAGAAAAACAGAAAAATGAGATGAGGCAATGACAATGTATTAAGAAAAAAAAAACCATACAAACATGAAACAAGCCTGATGGTACTCAAACTGAATTTGAAATAAAGCCAAAAGTAAAAAAGCGAGTAATAAGACATGATTTGAAAAACTGAACAGACTCTGGCAAGTTATTCCAGAGTCTAGGCCAGGGGTGGGCAACTCCAGGCCTCGAGTGTCCTCCAGGTTTTAGATGTGTTCTTGGTCAAACACTGCTGATTCAAATGATTAAATAACCTTTTCAACATGTCTTGAAGTTATCCAAGATTTCTTTATTTGTCACATGCATTGTTATACAGGTACAACACACAGTGAAATGTAAACTGAACATGCTCCTGCAGAAGCTGGTAATAAACTACTCATTTGTTTCAGGTGTGTTGACCCAGGGTGAGATCTAAAACGTGCTGGACACCAGCCCCCTGGTCTAGGCGCTGCAACTGCGAAGGCCCAATCTCCTCTATGCTTCAATCGAGACCTCGGTTGTACTAAGAGCATCTGGCTAGATGATCTCAGTGCTCTTTTGGGGTTATGCATGTTGAAGAGTTTGCTTAAATAACTGGGAGCCATACCATTTAAAACTGTGAGTAGGTAAAAGAATCTTAAAATCAACACGATAACAGGGAGCCAGTGTAAATTTGCTGAAATTGGAGTGATGTGTTCATACATTCTAACATGTGTTAAAAGATGTGCAGCAGCATTTTGGACTAACTGCAAGCAATGGAGAGATGAGTGTTGAAGACCCAAATAGATTACAGTTGTCCAATCTAGAGGAGATGAAGGCTTGAATTCATTTTTCTAGGTCTTTAGGAGGAAGATAAGGCTTTGCTTTGGCAATTTCACGTAACTGATAAAACTGTTTTTCACAACTTCAGACACTTGCTTCTCTAATTTAAAAGAGCTATCTAAAAACCTTCCGAGATTTCTTACAGTGTGAGAATGATGACAAGCAAGAGGACAGAGGGTGTCAGTTAATTTATCAAAAGGGCATGACTTCCAAAAACAGTAACTTCAGTCTTATTTTTGTTTAGGGTGAGAAAATTCTGTGTTAACCCATTTTTAACATCACGTAGACATAATAGATCCCAAAGCACCGTGTATAATGAGAACAGAGTTGGACCCAAAACAGACCCCTGTGGCACACCGCAACAAATAGGGACAGAGGAAGCGGAGTATTTTCCATTAGCAACAGAAAAAGATATGATATGAAAGGTATGATTAAAACCATGATAAAACTGGGCCTTTAAGACCAACAATGTGTTCAAGTCTCAAAGAAAGAATGTTGTGAACAACTGTGTCAAAGGTCAGTCAAATCTAAAAGGACTAAAACAACAGAACAACCTGAGTCGACAGTTAAAAGAAGATTGTTAAAAACTCTTAAAAGTGCCATCTCAGTACTGTAACGAGACTTAAAACCAGACTGGAACTCTTCACAAATCTCATTAGTATCTAAATCTGAAGTTACTTGAAAACAACTTTTTCCAAAATTCTGGACAAAAAACAGAGAAAACACATTTGGATCAAGATTTTTCTTTTTAATATTGGATTGCACAGCAGCATGTTTAAAAGCAGCTGGAACACAACCTGATGACAAGGAAGCATTTAATAAAAGTAAAATACTAGGCCCAATAAGTGAAGCGCTTCCTTGAAAAGGCAAGAAGGGAGAATATCCTGAGGGGAATTAGAAGGTCTTAAGTGATCAATTACTTCCTGGGAGAAAGAGTCACAGGCTCAAACTGCTGAAAAATAGCAGAGCACTTAGAAGGTGGATCTAGGTCTAACACTGCCTGTAAATGTGGAGACCTCAAAGCTGAGATTCTTTTCAATAGTGTTTCAAAAAGTGTAAAGGAAGGCTCCACAGGAACACAGGGGTTTGTCACAGAATTAAATATATTAAAAAGAACTCTGGGCTTGTGACTGTTGGTAGAAATGACACTGGACAGAAAAGCAGATTTTGTAGCTTTAACAATCTTCTGATATTTTGATAAGCACTCATGTAGGATGCCCAAAGACACATGGAGTTTCTCCTTTGTTGGCATGGTTCACAGTGCCTTAAAAAACCAAGGAAATATATCCTGGAACTTCTTTTCTCTGTGAGGGAGTTTTGTTTCACTTTCTCAGTTTGTTTTACATTGATGAAGAAAATAGTGTACCCCACACCCACATTTCTTATGCTGTTCATGGCTGCTGGAGCTCATCCCAGGATATACTTACACAGAAAGAGGATGTTGACATTCTTTGTCAGGGTCAACACAGATATCGACTTAGACGGACGGAAAGCTTCAAATTCTAATCTCAAATTTATATTGACACGTGTTTGGACTATCGGGTTTTTATTTACTCCAATGCTAAATTTTATAATTTCAGCAGATTACTGGTAGCACTAAAATAAGCCTCTCCCTCCTCCTCAGCCTCATAACACCATAGTCCTCTACACTTGTTGGGCAAGTTTAGCATTCATCCACAAATACAGTTGATTCCCAATAGAAATCGATAAAAGCAGGCAACTACTAGAGGAGGATGAGGACTAGCATAGCACATTCGTGAACACGAGATTATAACAATTGCAGCTACATGTGAAAGCAGTTTAATCCATTCCTTACAGCTTTATTTTTGAGGTTGAAAACACCACCAAACTCGGAGCACTCTGAGCTGAGTATTGCTCTCAATAGATGCATGCTACGTGCTCAGCATAGTGAGGGCAGGCTATGACTTGGTGAAGGGCTTTATGCTCAGTGTCAGAATCACAGGGCACGTCACTGCCAAATCGTCCTTCATGCTCAGCACATAGTTTTCTTTGATACAGCATGCATACGACTGAGCCGACTTTAATTTATTTTTCATTGGATGTTTTCTGGATTAAATCTGTGTACCAGGAAACGAGTAAATAAAAGAAAGTGCGTGGTTGTGGAATTTTTGTGAGTACTGACTTGAATGCTGCCTGGAGCATTAAACGTTACATCAACATACGTCACATGCCGCAACATCAGATCTTTGTCTCTATATGATGCTAAAACGCTGATACTACCGTAAGAGTTTTCAAAATAAAAGAAATCACTGCTAACACGCTTTGATCAATATTCAACATGTGATCTCATTATTTCAAATCTATTCCATGAAGTGTGATTTACAATAAGTATGTTTCCCCCATAAAACTAAATCTCTTTATCGATTGAGCAGAAGACTTTTTAGTTCTTTTGGTGTTCATATTTGATTTATGCTGAAAGGCAAAATTCTGGGACATTTTGCATGACAGTTTTTCCTGCTATCAGATATTTGTGAAGGGCTTAAGATGAGCATGCCGTCAATCTGTATCGTAAATTTGATAACATCACAGTACTGATTTACAAGAACAGAGGAAAGCTGCATTATCTTATTGCTCTCATTGCACGTCATGGTATTGTGCAGCCAATCGTGATAGGTTTCTCTGTAATCCATATTCTCATCAGTAAATAAACTGCAGACTTTGCAGGAATTGTAGATATTTTGATACCTACAGTATGCTTTGCACCATTAGAGCGTTGCAGTATTTGCCTGAATCTGAGGATATATAACATGCATAGCCCTGTATTATCCTGCTACTTCTATCAGCACACATTATCAAAAACAACTATAGTGACCTGGTTCCACTTGCACGCCCATTCCATAACCTTGCCCATATCATGATTAAAAGATGTGGTATTCTTCTGTTTTTCTCCTTTCCCATACTTTTCTCTTCATATCATGCTGGTACAATTTAATCTTGCTTTGTCTGTGAAGGTTCTCAGTCATCCAGGTCATCGTAGTCTTGATGTGATGTGGGGTGTTCCCCACTAGAGGTGCTAGGATGGTGGCAAGGTGTTTCAAAATGTTGTAAGTGGCTGAGTTTATGCTGTTAATTTATTAATCCCTATGGCGGTTTCTGTGGCTGTGATGAGGTCCACTATGGGTAACTGTTGAGGAGAAATGGCAAAATTGAATCCTTTGGCTACTTTATATAAATTAACACAAACAGAAGGGGAGCAAATCAGGATGAAGATTTCAGCCACCCTCTCCAGTGCCAAAGTCCCTCCTTCTAACCTCACCATACAAGAAAGAAGGCCGTCACTTCCCTGAGCAAAGACCACAACATCACCATATTACCAGCTGACAAAGGAAGGGGAACCGTGGTTCTCAACAAATTTGAAAACACCTTGCCACCATCCTAGCACCTCTAGTGGGGAACACCCCACATCACATCAAGAACTCCACCAACTTCAAGGACAAGACCCAGAAACTCACCCTGGATCCAGATGAAACTATTGTATCTTTTGATGTAGTCTCTCTCTTCACTTGCATACCTACCATGGAGGCAGTGGAGACTGTCAGAAAACGACTACAAGAAGACAGCTCCTTGGAAGACAGAACCAACTTCACCCCTGATCAGATTTGCACACTGTTAGACCTCTGCCTTACCACCACATATTTCAAATACAACAAGGGTTTCTATAGACAAAAATACGGATGTGCCATGGGCTCCCCGGTGTCACCTATTGTAGCCAACCTTTACATGGAGGATGTGGAAAGAAAAGCTCTTGGCTCTTTTAAAGGGAGAGTACCTAGCCACTGGTACAGATATGTAGACGACACCTGGGTCAAAATCAAAACACAAGTGGTGGAATCCTTCACTGCTCACATCAACGCTGTGGACAAAGAATAACTGTTTGCCTTTCCTGGACTGTGCTGTGCGCATCGAAGAGAATAAAAACCTCAACACTGAAGTTTACCGGAAGCCCACTCACACGGACCAGTACCTCCTCTTTGACTCCCACCACCCTCTGGAACACAAACTTGGAGTAATCAGGACCTTACAACACCGAGCAGAAAATGTTTCCTCCAAGCCTGA
>VUQR01021187.1:0-13273 GCA_015108515.1 Hemichromis elongatus
TTCTGCGACTGGACCGCACCGCAACCCCACGTCTTCCTCAGGCTGTAACGCACAAAAGCAAAAAAAAAAGAAAAGAAAAAAAAAAGCATGTTTGTAACTGTAAAGAGCAGCTGTGGGAGCTGTCACAATAACGCTGGGGGTTATGTTTTGGTGGATGACTCACTTGCAGCCCACGTAGAGGAACTGCAGCCAGAACCAGGCCAGGGTCAGCGTTAGCACCATGGTGGGGAAGGCGAAGGCAAACCAGGACGCAAAGTTGATCACATCACCGTTCTGAGGGAAGAGCCTGCAAAGAGGAAACAGGAAGTTGAGAGTAAGGCCTTACAGGACTTGGGGTCACATGATTTGGGTGCTGTTACTGTGAGTTCGTACTGGCTCATCTGTCCGATGAGGACCAGGTTCGGCCCGGTTCCTGTCAGGGTAGCGATGCCCCCGATGCTGGCGGCGTAGCAGACTGACAGCAGGAGACCTTTACTCATCCTCCTCGTCTCGTCCTCCCCGTCACTCAGCTCCTCCAGCTCCATCTGACAGAAGTTGCTCTCCATGGTCACGACCACTGAAAACAGTTTATAGCCTTAACCAATGAACCTATTACCCACAACAGCTACTGAGCTAAGGTTCACATTTAACTTAATGTATTCTCAGTCTCCATGCTTTATATATGACTCAGAGACTCAATGACAAAAAGTTTGATTACAGCATTTTCTTCAAGGTGATATCTGTATCTGCTCATCTGTCTGTTTCACATAGATGTCAGTGACTTACACTTATGCAGTGTAGTGACTTACCGGGACTGCTGCTGCTGTCTGATGGAGGTTTGTCTTGTGGTGTTGGTTTGTGCTTTGTGTCCATCTGAGGCTCTGACACCACTTTATGCTCAGGCAACATGTTGCCTTGTAGGTTGCTGTTTTTCTCTGAGTTGCCTTGAGTTTGGGGTGATAGATTCAAGTTAATACCTCAGGGTCAGATTACAGGGGAATATTTGAGCTGTCTCGTGCAGTGTTACTGACGACGTGTGCAGGGTTTTCAGTATCAAAGTGACTTTTCTTCCTTTTCCTTTTTGTTAATGATTTCTTTAAAGCAAACTCTATCAGACTCAGCCTGACTGTTTCCCTGAAAGAGGCCCTGGTCTGTATTTTGTATTCAGGGTCTTGAGCAGATTCCTCGTGATTCACAGTTATTGTTCTGGTCATTCATGCAGCCTCTTAGTTTATGGTAAGTCGGACATAGGCTGTTGTAGCTGCTCTCTCTTTAAGGCCACCCTCTCTAATAGCTCACTTTTTGGAAGCACCAAATATTCCCTCAACATTTTGTTAAATGAGAGAAAATAAGGAAAGGCAGAATAAGGCCACATTAAAACCCATCTCACAAAACTGCTAGCATTTAGTTTGTGATAGACTAATCTGACAGGTTGGTCCACTGCCTTCATTGCAATATTTGTAATGCAGTATTTTAGTATCTTTCTAGTAGATTAGATGAATTTTTTGTCTGGGGTAGTGCCTCACTCCTGTTCTTACTCTTGGCCGGATGCTCGGGGTCTGCTTTACTGTGGAGCTGATCCAGGACAGCCTGGACGATGGGGACCATCATGGCGGTGGTGGCCGTGTTGCTTATCCACATGGACAGGAAGGCCGTGACTCCCATGAAGCCCAGCATCAACCTGTGAGGGGAAGGTTTCAGATTAACCAAGAGAAACAGAGAAAGTGATCGTGTTCCACTGCAGCCCTGTGGGGACAGATTAGGTTCAGGTGACTCACAGGGCAGGTCGGACTCCGACTATCAGCAGCACTCTGAGCGCGATGCGTTTGTGGAGGTTCCAGTGCTCGACAGCTACGGCGACCATCAGGCCCCCTACAAACAGCATGTTAGTGTCCTTTAGGTACTGCATACACACCTGGACAAAAACAAGGAGTTACACAGAATAATGGAAATACAAAGTTAGCATGCAGGGGTGTTTGATAATTCAGTATCATTATTTGTAAAGGAGTTGTAGTACCAGATGTAGTATACTATGTGTATGTGCACAGTCTTACTTCTTTGGACTCCATGATGCCAAGGATGGGGAACAGGATGGTTGGCAGCAGCGCCGTCACTGCCAGCGGCAACACCTCTGTGCACCAATACACCGCCATGAGGGCTATGACATAAGCACAGGCTGCCTCCTGGACACACATCAGAAAACGTGTTCAGGTCAAAATGTAACCTGAAACTTGCAGTTTTTAACACAAAATCCATAAGATGTGAACAAATGGGTGTTTCCATGCACCAATGTTTTGTTCATATTAAACAGCAGGGGGAACTAACGCACCAGTGGCTGTCATTAAGCTGCTGCAGAACAAATGATAGTTAAACAAACAAACAAACAAACAGACAAAAACTTCAGACAGACACGTGTCTACAATTAAATGACAGCTCCCTCTAGTGGCTGCAGTAAATGTGAACGATCTCACACGTGTAACGGCTTACGCAGTAGTGTGCTAGCACTGAGACTGCATTTTTTTCCTGTTTATAAAATATAAACGAAGAAAACATGCTGTGAATTTAAATAACTGAAAGAAAATGTAAAAACTTCTTAATGGCTGTAATCTTCTAATGTAAGAAGTAACATTATTTATCATTTATTTATTATTAGTTACACTAGAAGATTCCTTCTTGGAGGAGGTCCGGGTGGATGGCTGGCTCCAACACACAGACATAAATGTGCTGTTCTGCTCTATGTGAGCACGTTTCTGTTTACTGGGGTCCATTTATCCACAAAATAAAGGTGAGGATGTTTTGTATTCGCTTTTTTCACTGAAATATTTTGGAAAATTAGAGCGTGTGCTGTCATATGACCTCATTTGCAGCCTCTGCTTGTTTTTGGAACAGACGTCCAGGAAATTAGTATCTAGTTTTGTTTCAGTCCTTTTGACACTGCTGCAAAGAGTCAGCAGATAAATCAAAGGCTTAATTATTCATAGAAATGTTTCGTGTCTCAATGACATTATTTAAATATTACTTAAATATTTTTGTACATATTTCCCAGTTCTTTTAAATTTATTTCTGCTGTCTTTCTATTTATATTTTATTGTGGCACAGTTAGTGTGGAGCTGTTGTACATGTACAATGCCAATAAAGGTCTATTCTATTCTATTCATACAACCAACATCTGTCTAACTAAGGCTTGAAACAGGCTCACACGCCTCGAAGCTGTCAGATTTATGTAAACTGAGACGCTCCTAAAGTCTATACTGAACTCAATGCACTTTTTCACTTTCCACCCTGTTGTTACCCAAAACTGTAAAAACACGTTGAAGCTGTTGTTGTAGAAGAGGAGACGTGTTGATCCAGACTCCCGCTGGGACGTCTCAAGGTGCCACCCAACACGTGTCAGGATTTTCCACTTCCAGCAGTTTCCTGATGACCGACTTTTCCGAGCCGTGAACTTTAAAACTCTCAGCCTGTCTGCTGAAGCAATGCTATGTGTGAAACAGTAAAATTATAATCACAGTGATGCTCCATAAAGGAAAGCTGCAGGTCCAGCTCACCGCTTTCTGCAGTTTTACGCATCGATAATCAACCGTCACACCTACAAAACATCAGGAGTTCCTGCGTGTTTCTGCTAACTATTAATATTATTTGGAGTTTTAAATGTAAAATGCATTTTGGTGAAGCTTCAACCTGCATGTGTGAAACTCTGAATCATGTTTCTGCCTGAAGGTTCTCCCAGTCTTTGCATGATTGCAGATGATGGCTGTTCACAGTATTCACAGTTAATATTCAGGAACATTAGTTTGAGGTTTTTCCAGCTTGGCGACCGTCTGTTAGACTGTTTCTCTTTTTTTAATGTGTTTGATGTCAAAATATTTGTCACAAACTTGTAAAGTGTCTCAGTTTAAACATCTGCTATGTTTTCCATCTGTGATTGTGAATAAAATTTGGGTTTATATGAAAAAACTTTTTTACAATCGTATAAACACTTAATCGGATTTATTGACGGTTTGTGATTTTTCTCAACGTTCATTGCGATCTCGTGTGATTTTGGCTTTAATTGGAGTTAAAAACAGTTTGTAACACTGTAACACTACATTGAAGGGTAACAGAAAACGGTTGTTACTGCTTCATCTGATTTGTTTGTAGTTTTTACTAAGCGGGACGTTGGTTGGACCGATGGACCAGTTCACACGCCACACCTCGCTCGCTTGTTCCTATCAGCGATTTTTCCCATGCTTAACAGCTTCCTGCCAGACATTCACACTGATGGAGCAGCTTGGCGTTAGTACTGTGCCCACCCCTGTACACCACAGCTGGTGGAAACTTGTAATTGTGAGGAGGCGGGTGAAGAGTGCGTGACAATGAGAGCCCCAGAGGCTGCTGGGAGTCTGCTGAGCTGCTGACGGGACCTGCTGTGTCCAAACAAACCGAAAGACAACGAAACCTCTTCAGAGTTAAATACAAACTAACACAGCATGCAACGCAATGATTTCCAGGAAGTGTGGAAGTCTGGGAAACGTGACTAAAGTCTCACACGTGAGGCCTTCTCCCATTGGTTAAAAATTTCATTCTTTGCGTTTTCATTGACTCGTTGTGTTTGTTTCCCTGTAGCTGCTTTACATCCCACAGCTGACGTTATTTCTTTACATCCAGATGTTGTACAAAAAGTAGGTAGTTACATTTCAGAGGACTGACCCATTCATTCACCCTTCAAACTATCATAAAGGTTATAGTCATGTGATCAGGTGACTCTGAACACTTCCTTATTTACTGTGTTATTAGCTGTTGGGGAACTTCCCATGATGCACTGAGCCATTGTCCTTTAGCTTTTGTCTACTCTCTCCACTTATCTCTCTTTTCCAGTTGCCCCTCCTGATCCTGGCTCTGCTGGAGGTCTCTTCCTGTCAAAACTGAGTTCTTCTTCCTCACCTTTGCCACATACTGCTGATATGGGATGTCTGCCTGATATTGTAATTTCTTTATCTAAAATATCATGTGTCATGACTTGATTGTTGTGCATTAGTGGTATATAAATACAACTTGATTCAATCTTTGGAGGGATTTAATAATCTCCAATAATGTGATTGCATCAGTCCTGATCACATCAGGTGTTAAGCAGCCTTTGACCAGCCAACAGTCCAGCTGTCCTGTGCAAAGTCCAGCCGGACTGTGTGCTGCGTGAGTGACGAGGAGCTGCTGTGAAAAACCACAAAAAGGCCTAAAAACTGCAAAGGGGACGAGATTTTTGGGCTGTGACCTGGACAGCAGTGTGATTTTACTTCAAATATTTAAATAAAATAGATCCTTCAAACTCGTATCACTTTTGTAGAAATCCAGTGAAGTAAGAGTGAATAGTTAAAGTAATGATTGTGTTTTCAGAGAGCGTCTCCGTGACCTTTCAGACTGTCTGCAGTCTGTTTGTCAATCAGTGACAAGAAACTGTGAAAGAAGCTGCTGCGCAAACAAGCAGCAGCTGCACATCGACGCAGCGCTCGGGTTATTCAGCACGTCACAGCAAAGCACAGAAACTCGATGTGAAACACACACAGATGTGCAGTTATTCCAAACTTTCATAAGTTCTTATCTGAGAGCTGATCTTAGGAACGCTCAGCTGGGAACTCCACTTTTACAAAACTTCATTGTTTCCAGAAAATCTGCCGATCTGTTTCTGAGCTCACGCTGAGCGTAAAGACAAAAAAGATTCACAGGCTGACTAATACACCCGAGGAGAGCAAAATATTAGGAACACTTTTATATTATAACTCATTACCTGCTGTGCCTTCAGTTTGACCTCTGAGTTTCTATAGTGTGAATAGATTTGAAATCAAACCCAGTAAAGAATAAAAGAAACTTTATTGTTAAACTAGAATCAGAATAAAGTAGAAAATGCTGATGGAAGAGCAGACACGAGGCCGATAAATGTCTCAGATTAAATCGTAAAGTTTATGTCAGTATTTATTCACCATGACTCTGTTGAACGGCCCGTTTTCACTAAACTGTTAACTTTAACTAGTCAATGAGAAAACTGCTCATTTTAAACACACACAGGTCTGACATCACTCAGTGTCATGTCTCAGTAAACTGGTCATTCATACTGGTTAGTGCCCAAACTCATGTAAACAGCAGTTATTGGTGTGTTACTGGTCAGTAAACAGGTGATTGTAACCAGTTTCTTCTCCGTCCTGGTAAACTGGTGACTTTCACTGGTCATTGTTTAGGAAACGTGATCTCTTCAGACTAAACTGGTCACCCTAACCCTCTGAAACTTTTAGCATAGTTAATAAACTGCTGGGTAAACTCTTAACTGGAGTTGGTCATTTCTCAGAAAAATGGCTATTTACTGGTTACAGATCAGTTTAAACTGGCAGGTTCTCATTAACAGCTTCAATAAACTGGCTTGTTCTCTGGAGGCGTCAATCAATAACCTGAACTGGTCATTGTCCCAGGAAACGGATTATTTAAACAGATTACTTAGATTAGTACTGATTGGTTGATTTGTTCTTGGTAATATTTAGACCAATAAGTGCTCAATAAACTGGTAACTATGCTGCACTAGTTTGCAAATAGTAAAGTGAAGCTAGAGCAGCAGTGAGAATGGAGAACTGGTTAGTGTTCAGTTTAATTACAAAAACAAAGAAACTAATAATAATGATCTCATTAATTAAATTATTTTAATCATCGTTCTTCAAATGTAATATTTAGATCACTTATATTAAACTGGTAGGTTGGAGGTTATTTGTTTGGAACTTTTAGGCTGCATTGCTAAACTGCTCAGTAAACTGGTTACTGGTTAAACTGGTTATTTAGTCCAGTTAGTACTGAACTGAGCACTTCTCAGTGAGATGGTTTTTAGGACAGCTAGTACTCAGTGAAGGTGGACTTTAGCAGGTTAAATGAGTTTGTCCTGTATATTGGTTCACTGGTAACTTTAACCAGTCATTGTTCATGAAAACTAGTTAAAGTGCTCAGTGAACTGGTCACCTGTCAGTAAACTGGTCAGTGAAGTGGTCTCACCGTGGTGCTGACGGCGAGCGGCAGCAGGAGGAACGGGCTGCAGACGAGGATCACGACGCCCTTCAGCCTCCAGACCTGCCGCAGCATTTTCACCCGGAGAGGAAGAACTGACATGGCCGATGGTGGCGATGAAGATGAAGATGAAAACAAAAAGCTGTCGGTGCTGAATGAAGCCGAGTCGCTGCAACGCCTCTCAGCTGCGTCCTGCTCTCAGTCTGGCTGCTCCCGGCTTTCTCTCTCTCACTCTCTCTCCGACACATTTGTGATGCATTTCACGGTCAACACTAAATATTAACTTTATGTGTGTTACAACACACACACACACACCTACACACCTACACACACACGCGCACACACACACACACACACACACACACACACACACACACACACACACACACACACACACACAGACTTTATCTAAACTCTCAGCAGAACAAACACTGAAGTGGAAATCAGATCCGTTTGCGTCAGTCACAACTCACCTTTATCTTCCTGCTCGAGGTCAACACATCCGATCATTCAGAGCTCTTCATCTTCATCGTGCCAGCACTCGGATGGATCGCATGAAAACTGGAGCTGAATAAAAGTGAAACCATTTAAAATGTTTTCTACTGAATGAGTGAAAGAAACAGTTAGACCCTTTAAATGAAATAAAAGGACATTTTAAAGAATAACTGTCCAGGATCAGAATTTTGTATCCATTATTGGTTCAGAACCAATTAAATTTCAACAAGGAATAAGACACAAAGGAACAAATACGATGACTCTAACCTTTTCTGGTTTTAGAGCCAAAGAAGCGCTTTAGGTGAACCTCAGGCTAGAGATGCAAACAAACGTAAAGAAGTCCAGCTGCTTTCTTCTTCACGCTCTTCTGAATACCACGGCCTGGATGAGTGAGAAACTACAGACATCCTGTGTGCTTACATAGCTTCAGTCTTTCTTTCTCCCTGATTCGATGTTCAGTGTTCTTGCCCTGAGTTGTTCCTGTTTGTTGGAATTGTTACTTTTCACTCTTTTTTGTATTTTGGGCTACTTTCTAACCCCCACCGGAGGGCGCACCTCACTTTCAGTCCCGTTGCCTGTTGATTAGGGCACAAGGACATTAAAACTGTACTAAATTACAGTCGAACTGTGGCCATATCTATGCTCCCATCCAATAGCATTGAGAGAATAGCCACCAATAGACAGTAGGCTGTAGTCCAAGCAAATATGCACTGCTCAAAAAAATCTCAAATTGAAAAAAATCAGGCAGGATATGTGATATGGACTGGGTAATGTGTTCGGCATTTAAGGGCGTCACATCATTTGATGGAAATTAAAACGATCAAGAATTCAAAGACACCCTAAAAATTTCAGTGAAAAGATGATGCAGCAGGTTTGTTCATTTTGCTGAAATTTCAACGAAGCAACTCAAAGAAATACTCAGTAGTTTGTTGGGGCACGCGCCTAACGAGACAAAGGTTGATGTCCTGGGAGGTCTCTGATGTGGACCAGGCCGTCGCTGAGCTCCTGGACAGATGAACTGAAAATTTAAGTCCCAGAGGTGTTTGATTAGATTTAGGACTGGCGAGCACAGGGGCAAGTCAATGGTGTCCTTTATCCTCTGGGAACCGCCTGCATACTCTTATCAGATAAGGCCGGAAATTCTCACACAGCACTGTACCAGCGCAGGGGCTTACTGTGAGTCCAAGCATTTCATCCCTGATGCCTGATGGCATTCAGGGTGTTGTTGCCTGTAGATGTGTGTGTCTGTCCCAGACCATCACTGACCACCACCACACGGATCATACTTAAGGATGTTACAGGCACGACTCTCTGAACCCTTTACGTCTGCCACGTGTGCTCAGGGTGAACCTGCTGTCACTATGAAACGAACAGGGCACCCATTCTGGTATGAGTGAGCACAGGGACCATCAGAGCTCATTGGGTCCTCAGGCCATCCTCATGAAGTCTTCTGATTGTTTGGTCATAGACATTCACAGCAGCAGCAGCCTGCTGGAGCTCATTATGTAGCTCTTGGAATGCTCATCCTGTTTAGAGTATATACCAGTCCTGCTGATGGGTCGAGGTCTTCTACGACCCTGTCCAGCTCCTGTAGGGTAACCTGTCGGCTGGAAGTTCTTCCATGCTCCTGAGACTGTCCTGGGAGACACAGCCAAGCTTCTGGTAATGGTACAAATTCATAGAATAGAATAGAATTCAACTTTATTGTCATTGCACATGTCACAGGTACAGGGCAACGAAATGCAGTTTGCATCCATCCAGAAGTGCTTTAGCCATGATATAGATATATTACAATATATATTAGCAATAATATAGATATGTAAGTATATTACAGAATGGGTCTATTATGGTATGTTATAATGTACACGTGTGAAGTATGTTATGAATATTCTATAACTATAAGTATGTACAGGCTGTAGTGAGTACAAGCTATGTACAGATATAAATACGAAAAACTATACGGAATATGAGATATACAGTTATACAGAAACTATACAGAATATGAGATATACAGTTATACAGAAATGTGAACTATACAACTATACAAGTTATAAACAGTTGTAGGATTAAAAATTATCGTATGTACAGAATGATTATTACACAGAACTATACAGTAGTGCAGTTAAGATAAGTGAGCTGTGAGCCGTGGGATCATTTCTGGAGAATTGGAATTACCCCTGGAACCTGTGTAGGGTCCAGGTATCTGGGAAAAATGTGAGTGGCCTCAACCTGTTAAACCATTGCTGTTTGGGGGGTTGTCTCATTGTTGGCCCTCTAATATACCTGTTTGTTAATTTCATCAACACCAAAGCAGCTGACCACCATTGAAGGGTGCACTTTATGTTTGACGCTGCCTACCTAAAGTCACCGCTCACCTCTGGACCTATCGATGCTCCCATCCAGTGATACTGAGAGGGTAGCCACCAGGGGACAGTTGGGAGAGGATGACTGAAGTGACCTGTTTGAAACAGAGCACAGAAAAGTTTGAATATAAGGACAACAAGACATGGTATACATTCAAACTGGGGTTAATAAAATATATGCAGTTTTAAGGAACTTCAGATGAGTCAAACTAAACATTACCATCATAACGTACACCTGAGTTTTTCTCTTAAACGTTTCTTCATTTGTAATTCCTGCCCTAGAATGACCTTCCAGATGACCAGAAAGAGACTGAACAGGTCTCTTTTCTGGATCCGAAGGGCCAGCTCTGTGCTAGGACGCCCTCTGGACCCAGTGGAGGTGGTGAGTGACAGGAGAATGGTGGCTAAGCTGTCATCCCTGTTGGACAACATCTCCAACCCCATGCAGGAGACTCTGACAGCCCTGAGCAGCTCCTTCAGTGGCTGCAGCGCCACCATGTGGGATGGAGAGACTTCTCAGGTCTTTCCTCCCCACTGCTGTCAGACTCCACAACAAAGCCTGCAGCTGATCAAACACTGAAACCACACGTGCAATAAATCTTTTTTATATGTGCAATATTTTTCTTCTTGCCTATTACTCTATTTTATTCTGTTGTATATATTATTCTATTCTATTCTATTGTATATAGTATTTTATTTTTATCTTATTCTATTACATTCTGTGCAATATATTTTTCTTTTCTTTTTTCTTCCTACTGCTGTAACATGCAAATTTCCCACCTGTGGGACTAATAAAGGTCATCTTATCTTATCTTATCTTTCTTGTTCTTCCTCCTCACTCCAGCCTTTGCTCCCCTCTCTCCAAATCTGATTATTAGTTCTGTCGTCCTCCTGCTGTGTTTTAACTGGACTGAGACTCAGTGAGACCAGCTGAGTCAGACAAAGGCTATCTGTCTTTGTCCTTGGGGCAACACTGCATTACATTATACAAATCAATGTTCTCTGACCCTGACCTTATAATCAGCAGTTCGGTCGTGTCAGTAGCTCTGGCTGCTGATACTTGACCTAGACACCGGAAAACAGTCTGGATGTACTAGTTAGTCACAGGTAGAAAAATTGGGTTGTGGGACATGAATGGATTAAAATACAGGGCACTGGTACCAACACAATGAAGTCAGCTGAATTAAAAAAAAAACCCCTATGTGTTACTGTTAGAAAGGTTAAACTGAACTATAAAATATGTACAACACATGCTGCAGGGTCAGTAGACACAGACTGGGGCAGTTTAGTTTAATAGTTTATTTGTCAGGGACAATACACATTAATGAACGTTTCTGTAAATGTGCCAGTGTTAGCTCCAGAGCTAATTTTCAACTGTTGTCCCTGGGCAAGGTTGTATTCTGCCAATTCAGGCAGTGAGTCCTGGCTCTCTCTTTATATTGCTTAGGTTTTCTCAATCTGTGAATTTCTTACTTAAAAATTCAGCACACAAGAATTTGTTCTGTATGTAAAAGATGGATGAAGCCACTGTGATGTCATCCAGTGGTCTTTGGACTGTTTGTTTTATGGAGATAAATGTTTAATCTCAGTTTGCTGCTCGGTTTGGTCCCATTTCATTAACAGCAAGAATCTAAAACTAAACTAAGTGTAGAATAGAGCAGCTCCAACACCAAAGTGCTGCATGCACATATGTAGTATAGATGTTCAGATAATCTGAATGCAGTGCTGCACTCTTGCATTAACTAAATGCTTAAATAATATTTTATCACTTTTTAATGTTATTTTATCCTTTTTTTCTGAGAAGTACAATTTTTAGTTTATTTGGAGAGAAAAGTCACAGGCATGATATAGCTGATTCAAATCAGTTTGTAGAGCGTTTAGAAAACTGGCAGCTGGATAAAATCTTTGACTTCTGTTGCTTTTACAGGCTGCAGTTGGTCCTCTGCTGCCGCTCAGTGGACACAGGTCGAACTGCACCACACCTCCTTCAGCCTTTTAACAGTTATGTTTTCAGTTATCAAACTCACAAAAAACTCATGAAGCCCAAAATCACCAGTCCAAAGAAAAAGTTTAAAAAGTAAAATAAGCCAGCTGGCGAACAGCAGAAATCCTGTTTTACTGGAATTATCACATAAAAACAGATCACAGCTGGAGATCGTCAGTCCACAGATTATTGAGTGGATGCTGGAGGCATCAGTTTTTGTCCGATGCTGGAGGCATCCACTCTATTGTGTTCCTGTTTCTCTTTATTCTTTATTTTTCTTTTTCAAGTTGCTTCTGTATGTTTTTTGGCACTTAACTACGTCCTCAGTTTTTGTCCGATTTTCACCGTTCAAATTTTACACTAATCTGCTATTTCTGCTTATTAGTGTGGATGCTCATTAAGTATCCACAGTATTGTTCTTCTTTTTATATTATTATTTTTATTATAGATTCCGTACGTTTTTCACCGTCTATCTCCTCTGACACCGTCTGACGTAGAGAGACCGTTCGACCACCGTTGGATTCCTCTTCTTTTGGACATGACTGCTTCTACTTTTCTCGTCTTTAACTTTTATATTTTTTAAGTTATTTCACTTTTTTCAACAAAAAATTTACCATGTATTTCAATGGGAGAGTCACTCGGGGCTGGGATTGGCTGGTCACTACAACAGCCAGCCAATCCCAGCGCACGTCCACCGGGATGTGGGCGGGGCTTAGCGCCAGAATTCCTTTGATCTTAAAATCGTTCTGTGAGCATCCACGCTGCAGTTTCTTTAGAAAATGCATTCTCTAGTTCCAGCTATGACTTTTGGGGCTCATAACTGTTATACTTTTTTTCTCCCATTGGAATAAATGGGAAACTTGCAGAGTTCTGCTAAATCTTGCTTGGTTTTTGAAACTCAAGTACTTTGTCATACTTTCACGTAGAAACTCCATTCAAAATTGAAAATGTCAGATTATTGGGCTATTCATGTCTATTTCAGCTTTTTCATATCTATTACCATTTTTATGTAATCTCTCCTTAAATCATCAGTTGTAACAAAATAACAAAATAACATGGGTTGTTATGGTTGCTATGCAGATCGCCTACAGCGGCTCATTCTAAGATTCTGAAGTTTGTCTTCATGTCTAAAAAACTTCTTACTACTGGATAAATTTTCTCCGAACCCTCACAAATTATGCATCATAACATAGGTATTTTTGCTGGCTTTCACACAATGTCACTGTCATTATTCAGAAATCTATTGTTTTTTTGCAATATCCCTCGAAGCAACACAAGGTCTTAAAACTGCCCATTCAAACTCTATGCACAGGTGTTCCAGATTAACTGGCGTTTAGATTAACTGGCGTTTAGATTAACTGGCGTTGGTCGAACAGATGTGTGGTAGACTTGGTTTTCAGGAGCTGCTACCGACAAACCAGCAAATAAACAC
>VUQR01021188.1:0-10049 GCA_015108515.1 Hemichromis elongatus
AGCTTCTTCAGTTCTAGGGTCAAATGGTGGAGAGTCCCATATTTAAGCCTTGTGGGAGTGTCCCTCATAGAGGGACAATGGGCCCCCTATTGATCCTCTACCTAATCACACGAGGTGTGAAAACGGGTGTGGGTCTCAATCAGCCATGGTTTCAGGTGAACTCATTGTGAAACCTGGCCTCACCCCATCATGTGATTTCCAGAGGTCAGATGGCCCAGGATGTGAGTGGGCGTTAAGGCGTCTGGGCAGGGATCTCAGAACTGGATTATAGATGGCAGACAATTGGTGTCGTAAACCACCGCCTCTGTTCAAAGATGGCCGTTCACAGTGGACATAGATGGCTTCTTTCACTCCTCTTTCAAACCATCTGTCTTCTCTGTCCAAAATGTGAACATTGGCATCCTCAAAAGAGTGACCTTTGTCCTTTAGATGCAGATGCAACACCGGGCAGAAAATGTTCCCTCCAAGCCTGAAGGGAAAAAGAAGGAGCGCACACATGTAAAGGAAGCTCTCAAAACATGCGGGTATCCTAATTGGGCCTTCATATTTATTAATTAATAACTGAATAGAAATAATGGCAAACAGGACAGTTTGTGGAGGTTACTATTTTTCTTCAATGAGAAGAACGCTAAAAGAAAGGATGTATGACACATGCAGGCTTTAATTGTACATTGTTGCTTGTGTGCTTTTGCTTTTATCTCAGTAAAGCAAAGCGCACACTGCTGTGCCAGGGTGCAATTTGCGGTCAGCTGCCTGCTCTTTCAGTTTTTATTGAGATGAATGGAGGCGTACGATTTGCCAGACTGATTGCATTATGTCGTCTAAAGTGATGGCGAATGAGCTTTACCGATGAGTGAGGACCAACTGAGGACAGAAAAGGATGACATCAGCGCTACTGTGCTGCTGAAAATGATCTGCGGACAGTGAAGACGTACGGAAGAGAAGTAAAGAGAAATACGCACCTGCAGTGTATACACAAAAACTAAAGCCATTTGAATAAACACCAGTTATGTTGTCACTTTTAGGTCCTGGTGTTATAAAATAAAGAAACATCATATTATCTAATGTTGTCCAAGAAAAGAACCTCTTCTCCACAGATCTATAGACACGATATCTGTATCGGTTCCTTGCCTGCAGACCTGAACCTTACATCTGTGTCTTTCTGCTATCTTTTCCTGTGGCAGCATGGGTCATGCTCCAACCTGTCTTGATCGAGCTAAGTTTTTTTCTTATTTTAAATATTTCAGACTGACGATGCCTTGGGCCCCAGATGGAACTGGCTTTACTTCATCCCTCTAATCATCATCGGTTCCTTTTTTGTCCTGAACCTGGTGTTGGGAGTCCTCTCTGGGTAGGTCCACTGACATTTTTAATCTATCGTGAGTTCTGCCTGTTGCAACCGTGATGTACAATTAAAGGTGCTTCAGAGACAGAAAATCTTTTTTTTTTTTAAATTCCCTGGCTTTTTCACTACTTGTCCTCTATGTTCATGTCCTCTATCAAACAATTGTGAGCTAGAAGAAAGGGCTGTCATCAGCATACAGCCACAGGTTTAGGTCTCTGGTATTCAAGGCATCCAAGGTTGCATCTTTGTTGGCCCTGAAATGGGCTGCAGATATACAATCAGCTTGTTTTGTTTGTTGATTTAAGATCACACAAGTTAGACATACTTGGTTCACTATAAAATAGAATTACTGACAAACTAGCTGCTGTCCAATCAAACACCGTCAGTGCAAGTTAATTAGTTTTACAGGAAGGTCAGTTCAGGATCCGATATCACTGTCTCCACAGGGAGAGTGAAGAGATTAAGTTCAAGACAACAACAGCTTACTCTTCAGTGACCAAGAGGAATAATGTATAATGAATAATGTGACTATACAATGTTTTTTGTTTGTTTCTGCAGAGAATTTGCCAAGGAGAGAGAGAGAGTTGAAAATCGCAGGGCCTTCATGAAGCTGAGACGCCAACAGCAGATTGAGAGAGAGCTCAACGGCTATCGGGCCTGGATCGACAGAGCAGGTGCGACCGGGGGGTTGGCAAGCTCATCTTGTAACCGGTAGGTTGCCGGTTCGATCCCCAGCTCTCTGTCCTGGTCGTTGTGTCCTTGGGCAAGACACTTTACCCTACCGCCTACTGGTGTTGGCCAGAGGGGCCGATGGTGCGATATGGCAGCCTGGCTTCTGTCAGTCTGCCGCAGGGCAGCTGTGGCTACACCTGTGGTTCGCCTGCACCAGTGTGTGAGAGTGAGAGTGAATGAACAGTGGAATTGAAAAGCGCTATATAAATGCAATCCATTATTATTATTATTCAGTCACAGATGAAATTTTCCTCAATGAGAAATTTAAAAAAAAAACAACTTTCATCTTGAATAATCCTGACGATTGTAGACCGAGGGAGGTATACGAGGCAACATATAAGCGTTACGTTTTGCAACAAAAATGCAGTAAATATATTACAACAGATGGCAGTATAGCTCCTTTATGTGAACCATCAGCTGTTCTGACCATACTGTTTTTTTATTCATAGAGGAAGTTATGCTTGCAGAGGAGAATAAAAATCCAGGACCTTCTGCCCTTGATGGTAAGTCAACGGGGATCTTTGTTGTTCCTGCTATCCCAGCATTGCAGTACATGCTATTTTAGTTCATGCTCTCGGATATGCTTTAAAAAATGTATTCGGGCATATGCTATTAGTTTTTGCACTGCGTATCAGCTTTAGATTGGCACACGCTGTTTAAGATACAGATAGAAGAATAAGAACTCTTTCCAGTGAAATGTATTTCATTGCATTGTGGTTGGCTTCTATTGTTGTGGCTCAAGCTGATCCAGACTGTTCACTGAAATGTGATAATGGCTTTATTGTTGCTTGTAGAAGAACTCCTAATAACTTTAGTAATCCTCTGATTTTTTATTCCCAGCTTCCAGTCAAATTTTCATTGTGTATAAGTTTCAGTTAATGAATAAACTAATGACATGCTTCTTAACTGTTAGTATGGTGAGTTAGCATTTACTCGAAATATCTCAAAAGCATAAATATAAGAGACGGACATGGCCTCTTGCTCTGAAATGCAAAAATCAATGACCTTTTTAAAAATCCAACAGGGAGCGACTCATGGATTCCAAAAAGTAGTCTGCCTGTATGACGCAGGATTTACAATGCTGCGTTTGTGAGTTGTTTGAGTGCAGTCTTCAAAAAACAACAGCAAGAAAGAAAACAGCATGCAGCTCACCAAGGATGACGCTGTGCGTACACATAATGCTGACTGGCTGACTACATCAGCGATTAAAAAATTGCACAAAAGGCACAAACGGTGGCTGCAGTGGTTATTGTTTGTTACACTCATTTCATTTAAGCTTTTCGTATGTTGTGACTTTGCTCCATGCAGCAGCTGGCTGAAGAACCAACGGCTGCACAAGCAGCAGTAGCTCGCAGACTGGTTGTTTGTGACACTCCAGGCTGGTGGCAGCAATCAGTAGTTTACAAAGTTGTACGCAAAAACGGACACAAACGCAGTACCGTAAATCCTGTATCCTTAAGATGTAAGTCTACACTAAAACAGCCCTTCTGTTCACTCCCTGTATGGCCTCCTGTTGTATATGGACTCAACTGCAAGTTTAAAATCTTACATAACACAGTACGGTGGCTACCTTGTGACTGACGAGGCACTGTTGTATGAGCGTGTAGGGCTCCGTTTGCTCATCGCAGCTAAAACGCTCATTTTGAGGTTTCAAAACAGGACTTGAAGAATGAGTGGGGGACATCACAGTCACTATGTCCGTCTTTTATAGACACGCAGTCGATGCTCAAATGTAGCTCACCAGTTTTGGTGATCACCTGACTTGAGCACCATCAGCATCTGAAGATGACAATTTCTCTAGTTAATAGCTGGTTGTCAAATACCTGTTTTAAAAAGAATTAAAAATATATATAATTATAATAAATTAAGATGGTAAACATAATGCTCTGTTAAGATCAATAGGTAAGTTTGCATGCGCAAAGAAAAATCTGGAAAAGGTTGGCTGAGCTGTTCTACCTTAAATAATGCCGTGATGTATTATTAGATCCTGAAGAATATCAGAGGATCAGGATGTGCCATAAAACATCTTTTTATACCATTATGTCATTATGAAAATGTACCGAGCTGACCTTAGCCTTCGGCTCACATTAAATAGCTGGGAACCCATCTTTATATCTAATTCTAAATACACAGCACAGTGTAGAAGTTCAGGATGTGTTGCTGCTGTAGTGCATTTGTAGGAATTACTCATACCATACCATCTGTTTCAACAACTGCCACACAGAGAGCGCTGATAGTGTGAACTTGTCATTAGATACAGTGCCCAACAGATAGGTTAGTGCTGCTCTGACCCTCTCAACACTACTGTGACCTTTACTCGCTGCACTATAGCAGGGCTTTTTATTAAATGTTGATTGATTGGCAGCTCTCAGGAGGCTCCCAGAGTGGAGTACAGGTGGTGTCTATGGTGAGAACCGTCCTCTCTTCTGCACTTTGCGTAACCCACTTCTTACCCCATTTTACCACACACACCTACACACACACCTACACACACACACGCACCCACACACACACACGCATACACACATGCAGCCACTAAGAGGGAAATAAACAAACTCTTAGAGACAGGAAAGAAAAGCCTTCAAGGATCTTACTTCTACAAAGACACACTGGTTTAATTTAATTGTGCAATACAAACTTGTAGCAGAGACACACGATGGCTGCAGCTGTGGTGATGACAATAAATGCAGATGCTCTTATAGCTTTGATTAAAAAGAAAGGTGGTGCACAGCAGTTGCCTTAGCAACTACTAGTCTCCAAATGCAGCCACATGGATGTGCTTATATGTGTGTTTGTGTGTGTGTGTTTTGGCAGGACTCTGTCTGCCAGAGTCTGGTCTGCCATTAGAAAACACTGCTGTGTAAAAAGGCAGGAATAGTTTTGTGTGTGTGTGTGTGCACGTCTGTGTGCGTGCGTGAATGTTTGATCAGTGGTTTATTAAAAAGTCCCCAAGCAAATATTGGCTGCAAGTAGATTCAGAACTCACAACACAGAGGAAAGGAGTGAGAAGGGTTAGGATAAGATGAAAGGTAATCATAAACACATCCGTCAGTGAAAAAGGTCAAAACAGGCTCATCACGTCCACTTCCAGCATGTGTGCGCCGCACGGTGTGTGTCTGTGTGTGTGCTTATGCTGTGCGGGGGCACTCTGTAACGGCTCGAAAAAGAGGAATGCATGGACTGTTAAGCAGCCTCGGAGCATGGTTTGCCATGATGAAGAAGCATCAGAAGATTTGCATTCAGCTTTTTGGATCATTGCACTAACATTAAATGATCATTTTTGTCTCATTTAGCTGCAGCGTTATTGAGCTGAATTTGCCCTTTTAGCTGAAACTTCACAGACTTTAGCTTGACATGCATATTACTCTCACTTTGATTTCTTCTCATTTATATTCATTCTTGTCATTGCATACTTGCATAATGCCTTGGTCCAATTATGGATGTCCTTAAAATGTTTTGCTTTCTCTGTTTTTTTTTAAAATGAGGGTGGATATGCACAAGGCGGTTTTGGGGTGTTGTTAAGAAATCCTCTACTCTAAATACTGCTACTTTGACAATAGCAAATAGTTAATGCTGTTTTCTGGCCACAATCCCCAAAAATCCGCCTTGTGTCGCTGCCCTCACAGTGTAATTTCTCAAATTTTCCATGTGCAGCTTGAACGGGTTGTTCTGGGACTTTTTTTACATTTCACCATGCTCTGTCTGCAGTGTTGAAGCGAGCCACCACCATCAAGAGGAGAGGCATGGATGTGGTGCGTCAAGGTCAACCAGGGGAGGAACAATATGGTGACATCTCCTCTGTGGGTGAGTGGGAGTGCAGAAAGGCTCAGACATATGGGCACAGAAAGTCAACCAGCAGCAGGTGCACGCTGAGCCCTGCTGCACTTTTAGAAATACAGATCTTTCTAAGACTCAAGAGTCGGGAACATGCTACGCTGGATTAATTCAACACATTTTGTCTGTATGTCCCCCTCCCAAGGCATCCCCATGACCAGAACAAGTATCCGGAGTACCAAGCGAGGTCCGACGGCATATTTCCGCCGTAAGGAACGTCTCCTGCGCATCTCCATCCGCCGCGTGGTGAAGACACAGACTTTCTACTGGACTGTGCTCGGCCTTGTGGCTCTCAACACACTGTGTGTAGCCATTGTTCACCATAACCAACCCTTATGGCTCTCCAACTTTCTCTGTGAGTCACAACTCATTCTGGTAACATTTTGCATGAAATATGCTCAGGAAGTCAGTACGAAATCATGTGTCCGGCTTGAGATGTTTCACTGCCCAGTTTTAAAAGCAGAGGTTGATTTAGCTCCAAATGCAAAAATGAAAAAAATACAAATCTACAACTAAGTTTCTGGACAGCACAAGAAAAAAGAGGAAAATAACAGACTGTAGCTAATAAAAATGACAGCTCTTCCCTACAAACTTCCACTCACAGCGATCACTTGAGTGACAGTAATAGAAAACATAAAACAATGATTCATTGTTTATATAAGAAGAAAAAGAAGCCATTAGTGTAAGTTAAATACAACATAATCAAAACGTATGAAGACAGGCATTTATTACAGCTTCTCAGTCACTACATACCGTGGTGGAGGCCACTGATTGACATGACTTTGTTATTTATTGTTCCAGACTATGCAGAGTTTCTGTTCCTCGCTCTGTTCCTGACTGAGATGCTCCTTAAGATGTACAGCTTGGGCCCACGTCTTTACTTCCACTCCTCCTTCAACTGCTTTGACTGCAGTGTCAGTACTCCGCCTCCCTCTCTTCCTATTTGTGTCTAAGAAAATTCAGATGCTTGCATTTTTAAATTCTGCCGCATCAGTCCTCCCTTCCTTCATGTCTGTCTCTGCACCGTGTTTGCCCCTCCTTTTCTCCTCCTCATGACCGTAACATCTGCTGGTACCTGTCCACTTGTCCTTTGTTGATCAATGCGCTGCTCTTTGTAAACTCGCTGTAACGTGCCTGCATGTCTTTTTAGGTAATTGTTGGCAGCATCTTTGAAGTGCTGTGGGGTTTCTTCAGGCCTGGCACTTCCTTTGGCATCAGTGTCCTGCGTGCGCTGCGTCTGCTGAGGATCTTCAAGATCACCAAGTTAGTCCTGTAGATTTCCTCACCCGTCGCCATCTGTTGAGATTTTATATTGTTTTCATTTCCCTGTTGACCAAAGGCTAGCAGTATTAGTAACATGTGGGTTCCTTTGTAAATTAACCTACAGAGCAAACCACCTGGTGCCTATATGTGCCCATATGAGTGGCTTGATTTTGAAAGCGTCCCACTGATTTGCATTTCTGTAATAACACTGAACTAACACACTGCAAAATCTCAAAAACCTACCAAGTATATTTGTCTTATTTCTACTCAAAATAATCTCATTAGACTTAAAATAAGACACATTTAGCTACAGAGTGACATTTCATTGAGATATGTGACACATGTATTACCCACGATGCATCTCTGTGCGCTTTCCTGATCAATCTGACCCCTATAAACTCAACCCCTCTCCAGCAAGTTTAGTTTCAGAGTTTGTTTTGCATTTTGAGCCTCTGGCAGGGATGAGGAGCCTCTTAAACTCGCTTTGCTCCAACTGTGTAATCCTATTTCTTTTTTTACTCAAACTGGTATTTCTCAAACACAAGCGACACTGAAAAAAGAGACGACACTTGCGGTTATTTATGAAATTTTGTTTTGCAGCTTCCTCTGGAGAAACAGAAAGTCTTTGTTCTCATATGCATATCATTTATTTTTAATACTCCAACAACAGCTGTAAACATCTACTTTAGATTCCAATGTTTCACTTTAAGTTTTCGTTAGTGGGGTGATAGACTTACAAACCTGAATCCAAAACCTGCCCATTTTATCTCCTTTACACTAATGTGGTGTTTGATTGCTTTCAAGGTACTGGGCGTCTCTGAGAAACCTGGTCGTCTCTCTGATGAACTCCATGAAGTCCATCATCTCCCTCATATTCCTTCTCTTTCTCTTCATTGTTGTCTTCGCCCTCCTTGGCATGCAGCTCTTTGGTGGAAGGTAATATTCCACATAGACACATAGATTTGCCTCAAACTTCTTCTTCTGATCTGTCATGTATGTACTTTTAACGGGTAGAAACTTATATTAAACACTGTCAAATTTTCTAAAATCGAGCTTATTTGATAGTAAATCCTCTGAGACAAACGATAAGCCATCAGATTGCTCCAAACAAGCAGTTTCACACAGTTTTTTTTTTTTCTAATCATGGAGCTTTATGACATCTTAAAGACTGGATAGCCCTTTCAAACATCTGCTGATGAAACCTTGTATGTGAGGGGCAGCCAATCAGAAGAAAGATGGCTTAAGGGAGAGGAACTAAAATAGCTTCAGGCTTCAGGCTGTGGATCAGCAGACCGGCTGCTTCATGTCCCAACAGAAGATCACAAGGATCGTTTTTGAGCAAAGCCGCTGTGTTAGAGCACAACAACAAAAATATGGAATTGAAAATGAGCACGATAGAAGCCCTATAAGTAAAATTCAACTTTTGGAGTTCTGTAAGTTCATTTTAAACTTTCCCTCTCAGCAAATTCACAAACATCATAATAGGAATAAAGCAGACTGGATGGTGTAGTAGACTGAATTGAGAACATAATAAATGCAGTAGATGCTCCTATGGCCCATTCAAGGTTGTTTTTATTATACCAAGACTAGTGAGCTCAGTAGAGATTTAAGACTCTACATTTGTCAGACACACACACACACACACACACACACACACCTACACACACACAGAGCTATTGTTCCTTGGTTTCCCCCTGAGTCAAAGGGCCTTTCCCACATGCTTTTTGCTCAATAAAAACTGGCCGAGGTTGACAAGCGTGTCCATGTGATGAACTGGCCTCTAGAATTCAAAACAGAGAAGACAAAAAAAATAAAAGTCTGTCAACAAGACTGTCGTATGTTGGATTGTCATTGGCTGATTTTTCTGCCCCTGCTCAGGCAGCTGTAGTTAGATTTACTTACATTTTTGAGTTATTCATCTGATTTTATTATTTTTGTGTTTTGCAATATCTTAAGAGTGCCTGCTGGAAATGTCTTTAAATTTGGCACAAACATCCAGTCAAAATTAAGGACCGTTTAATTCAGTTCAATTCATTTTTATTTAGCACCAAATCATAATACCAGTCACCCCAAGGTGCTTTATATTGTAAGGTAAACAATTATGCAGAGAAAACACCAACAAGGGCACAATCCCCTATGAGAAAGCACTTGGCGATAGTGGGAAGGAAGAACTCCCTTTTAACAGGAAGAACATTCCAGCAGACCAGGCTCAGAGAGGGGCAAGCTGAGGTAAGGTTTAGTGGAAGAATTGCTCACTGATTGTCAGACAGTTTCACACGTGGTCTAATAGAAACTTAACATCTCAAAGGTCCAAAATAAATTTGGACAGACACGGGTAAAACGGTGATTCGTAGAGACCTCGATCTTAAGTGTCACATGTTTTTTTTACAGGTTCATCTTTGAGGACTACACTCCAACAAACTTTGACACTTTCCCTGCAGCTATCATGACCGTCTTTCAGGTCTGCAAATGAACCTGACAGTTTCTGTGCTGTCTACTGTCAACACAGCTTTTATACTTCTTTTTTTTTTTTTATCACTGTTAATCAAAATATATTGGAAAATTACTTTTAAGTATAAATACATTTTGATAAATGTGATTCATCAGCAAAGCTCTGCATGATTGTGTGCTGCTGTGGGTGTGTTTTCACAGATCCTTACCGGAGAGGACTGGAATGAGGTGATGTACAACGGTATTCGCTCCCAGGGTGGAGTGAAGTCTGGCATGTGGTCTTCTGTCTACTTCATAGTTCTGACTCTTTTTGGAAACTGTATCCTTCATTCAAAAATAACAGAGAGAGTACTGTTATTATCTAACGTAGGGTTTTCCTAATTTTGTTTTACAAATTTTAGCCATTTTTTCCATTGTTTTCTCT
>VUQR01021190.1:3872-40892 GCA_015108515.1 Hemichromis elongatus
CACACATCCATCCATCCACCCACACATCCATCCATCCATCCATCCATCCATCCATCCATCCATTCTCTTCCACTTATGCTCATCAGGGTTGCGGGGGCGCTGGAGCCTATCCTAGCTACCATAGGGTGAAAGGCAGGGTACACCCTGGGCAAATCAACAAGATCAAAGAAGGCCAAAGTTTCAAAATAATGAAGGCGGAATATGTGCAGCGATCACAAATGTAGGCTTCAGGCTGCTCTCAGCTCTCGCTTTCAGACAGTTTTTCTACTCTTGGCTCTCTATGATGCTGATATCTGTAATATTGTGGTACATTAGTCTGCCTGTGACCACAGAAGCCCCATCCACCTGAAATTCAAAAAGACTAAAACAGTGTCTATAGCAAGGTGCAGGAAATTTCAAGAAAGCTGTCTCAAAGGGATCGAGAAGGGAGCTAGAACAGCTTGTTTCAGACAGTAAATGAACTGAGAGGCTGAACCAAGACCCAGTAAAACATAAAAAAATATGTTTAGAAATGCGAATGATGAAAAACTAGTCCAAGAGTTTAAAAAACGGAGATGGAAATGAGCATAATAGATCCTCTTAAAACCTAACTTCAAAATTGCTTCTCTTAAAATGTTTATTCAGTTAACCCAAATTTTTAAAGTCCCTTGTGTTTATAAGTTGAATGAACTTAAAATGACCTACTGTAAAGTAAACTTTTATTGGATTTTTTTTTTGTGGGGTGGTTTGATATTTGCTGTGAGATTTCGTAACATGTTTAGCTGCCAACGCAGTGTCACGAAATAAGATTGGCCAGTAATTACACCCTGCAGTGCAGCCAAGTAGGTGACTGTGACTAATGACCTGGTTACTACTTTCATATCTAGGAAGCGAGTAACAAGGCTTCTTTATGTGCTGGCGCTTTCCATACAGTCAGCTATGTATTTAAACTTCTGCTTCCTTACATATTCACTTCATATACCTGCTGCGATCACACAAATTCCATCAAGAATGCAATTATCTAAAAAGGAATGGGGGACAAATTGGCAAGTAGTGACAGGAGAGGCGATTTTTTGATTGCTCTCATGCAGAAAATGAAAACTGGTTAATAAGTAAAAGGATCGCATCATTTAAAGTGCTAAAGTGTTGAAGATAGTAGCATCTGCTAAAAAGTAATTAATCTACCACCCAGTTTTTATTTTGTATTTTGGTTCCTCTGTCATCCAGGACAGTGCTGCTGTTTGTGCAGGGCTGTTACTCAGTGTTGCCTCATAATGTGGACAGCATCTGCTCCAGGGGGGTCAGACCTGGATGTGTTAGTGTCAGTACAAAAGTACACACAGCAGATGACCCAAATTACACAATTTGTAACCTAAAAACTTGTGCAGAAAAGTGAAAAAAAGAGAGAGGGAGAAAAAAGTAGATAATACGAGGCGGAAAGCTGAACTGAAAAATGGTTTACGGAAGCTTCTGAAATAACACAAGAGGAAAAGAATTGCTCTGGCATATCCAAAAGACAGAGATACATAACAATGAAGGAAAACAGAAAAGATGGTTGGAGGGAATATCAAAAAGGTCTTTGTGTGTGTCAAGAAGGCAAAACAGGAGAATGAAAATGAAAGTACAACTAAAAACAGCCAAATGGTCTTTTCTGATTAAAAATAATAATAAAAATAATACAACACTGATATGTGGGCAGAGAAACTCAGCAAAACAACACTAATTAAATCAGAAAAGGAGGAAAATGGAAACAAAGTCTTGCTAAGAAACAGGGTGGAGAGGAAAAGAAAGAGAAACCACAATGAAGCTCTGCTGCTGTTATTTCAAAGGACTTAGGATATTGCTGTGTTGAGCACATACATTTGTTCACACTCGGGATGTTTCTTATAACTAATTTACTAGTTGATTAGATGGGAGGAAAAAAATTGTGACTCAGCCAGTCTACAAGTATTAAAACAATAAGAAGGCATTGAAATCCAACTCAATTTAATGTTAAAGTTAAACATAGGCAATAATCAAAATGCAGCTGAAAAGTGTGACACCGTGCATAACACTGTACACACTCAATGTCAGATGCTGAGTGTCGCTAACATTAGCGGCGGTTGTGCCAGCTGCCTTCTTTCCTTGCAAATTAACATCCACCCGCTGTGCTGCATGTAGTCCTTCATTGCTCTGGGCGAGCGGTAATCTGCCAGCTTATTCTGAGGCAACAAGGCAGAGAGGGCTGGTGTCGTCTGCTCGGGCCAGGAGTCTGTGTAACATCTGCATAACATCTCAGAAGTGACAGTTAACTGGCAGTGTAAAATAATAAAATTAGAATAATTGCTCCAGCAAGTATGTATAGCAAGGGTGGCTGTATTTAAAAACCTAGTCAACTAGTCGCTCACACCCCTGGTTCAAAAGGCCAGCGAAAGATTGGAAGGTGAATGGCCAGTTTGGCTAAGTAGCAGAAAGGGAGGCGGGGCAAACATTACATTATTAGCCAATAAGAGAACGACATGTCCTCAGCATGCTAAGCATACTAATGAAGTCAGAGCCAACATAACAGCAACACATTCACAAAATGATTAACTACAGTTAAGCCCTGCAAATGGTGTACGACTTGTGACCTCGAATTGAGATAAAACCACCCTCATGGGGTACTACACACGTACACAGTATATATCCCATATGAAAGCATACTAGAGGAAGTAAACTTTGACCTGCCTTTATGTAAAATGATGCATAACCTGATTAAGTTGGAGCACTTGCGTTATAATTGATTTAAGTTTCTTGAAGGTGACAGTCCACCTTCGCAAACAGAAAGCTCTTCAAGGTGATCAGCTTTCTGCAATGACATTTTGACAAAGTCTGGGTCGTTTTTCGAGGTGGTACGGTTTCTTTACCTGCACCAAGTGCTTGAGGGGACATAGAGAATGTTGTTTTAAGAAGTCGTAACCTTTCTTTAAGATGTTTTTTTTTCCTTTAAGGATGTGCAAAACAAGTTTACAGTCTCAGAGAAGAGACACAGCGATGTCTCTGACAGACGGATGAAAGGTAGAACAGATGACGGATACATGAGGGAGGGATGGGAGATAAAGATGCAGAGATGAAGAGCATTTGTGAGAAATAGAAGCCGGGGGGTGGATAAAAGGGAAGATGAAAGCAAATAGGAGGCGATGGAGGAATCATTTTTAGTAGACATGAAATGGTGAGAGGGCAAAAAGATGGATAGATAGATGGCTGAATAGACCTGATGGGAATCCTGATGACTGGCAAGCCATATGTTAAAGATGGCGGTCTGACAGCTTCTGGTTTAACCCTACTCACACACTCACACACACACACGCACACACAATCTACACAGACTGTAAGCCATGCATCAAGACTTACAGAGTCCAGCCCCAACACATGCTACAGTGAACGGGCACCATCCATCACGGCTGTAACTAGACAGAGATGCAGCAGCAGCCAAGACTAAACCAATCAGATGGCAGTGTGTGTTGTAATGGCCATCTCAAACCAAAAACAATCTAAAGTTATTTTAGAGTCTGTGCTGTCCTCAAACTTATACAGATGTTTTGTACCGATACAACTTTAAAGTGACAAAATAAGTGTTTTTGCAGAGCCGCTTACTGGGAGCTGTTTACTGGGAGTAAGAAACCCTAAGAAACTGTGTGCTAAACGAACTTAGTAAATACCAGCCAGAGAATAACAACAGAAATAGCATGTTTCTTCTTCTTCGTCTTCTTATCTGCAAAATTGGCGTGCTAAAAATGCTGTTATGAATTGCAGTACCATTTCGGAGTGCTAGCATGCCTTTCTTTTGTCTATTTGTATGCAAACTGCTGAAAAAAAGACCCTGGTGTAGTTACTGCTTATTATCAGTTTGATAAAAAAAAAAAAATCATAAATATGGACACTCAAAAAGCCTCTTAGACTCAAATGTATACTAATGTCGAATATCAGAAACCACTTTGCTTTTTTAAATGTTGCCATTTCTTATACTTCAAATATTTCTTTATAAATGAAAGGCCAGAGAAACAAGAAGTATTACTGATAACAGATAACCTTTAAATGTGTCACACAGAAAGAAAAGTAAGATCTGTGGTTACGTAGCAGGGGTGGGCCAACTGAGGCTCCATAAAAAGCTTCACAACATGATGCAAAGAATGATGAGCCATCAGCTGACTTTCTGCTTCCATTGAGGCCACCTGATGTTCTTGAGCTGATGCTATACTTGATTGTTTTTGTGTATAAGGTGTAATTAAAAAAAATATGTGAATCTGACCATAAAAATAACATATAGGACTTAAATATGGTAGTATTCTGGTTAGGTTTCCTTCTACCAGGCGACCTCTGCAAGCGTCTTACAATTAAAAGTGGTAGTCCAGATGTTGCATGCTCAATCTCTGGGAGACCAGTTGGTCACTTCAACTACTTGCAATGGGCTGCTTAATGCAACAGAAATTCAGTGCAATCACCAGATCACTACCACTTTAGTGTATTGGTGCCATTACATGTATTATGTGTGTGCTTTGATTTCACCACACAGGAAACATCAGCTTTCAATCTGACCAGAGAGAGACTGGCAATAGTACAACAGTTTTCAGGAGAGTGCAAAGTTTTGAAGCCCAAAGGAGGTATAAAAGTTCAGGAACCAGACATTCACATTGCAAATTCACCCACAGCATCAGATAGTGTCCTGGGGTGTCTTATAGAGTGTGCTCACTGGAGGTGTGGCATGTAACATTGTGCCAGCACACTGAAAATACAGGAGTCCTTTGGTGAAACGGACACATTCTCGACTCGCTCTTCCAGTTTACGCTCCCTGTGACGTTGTCCTCCTTACCAACAGTTAAATCATGTTGAAGCGTCCCTGTTTTCACACAACGAGGAAGAAAGCATGCATTGAATGGACACGTGTGCAGAAGAAGCTCTACTGTATGATCTAAAAAAAAAAGAAAAAAGGCAATAGCACCGGAAGCCACCCGGACACGTACCATATTACGGCCATGACTGGGAGATCAGACAATTTTTTAGTTTTAGCCAGTTACATATTGGGGAGCCTCCGTGTCCATTTATTTAAATAAAAAGATTTGTAAAGAGGTTTTTAATAAATCTGCCCCACATTTTTCTCTTAAATACTACTGCTTCTACTCCAGTATGTGTGAGGAAAAGTCTGCTCCCATAAATGGCTCCCATTATGTTTGTGCTGTGTTGTACCTTGTCTGAGCAGCAGCTGTAGCTTTCCTCTCTCTAACTCCAGGCTGAGGCTGACTCCTTGCTGCCCCTCTGCATACAGCAGTATCCCAGAATTCCTCAGGGTTTTAAACTTCAGAGAGACAACCTCTTTGGATGTCCGCCACGGCCCGGGACTCAGCCTGTACACCAGGCTGCTGCTGCCGCCGTTTAGGCTCACCACATCAGAGGCTAAAAATCAAAAACAAAATAGATTTCATGATAAAAGAAACCAGAGCAAAACACTGACACCAGAATCTTAAGCAAAAGCTTAACAGTTGATAAAATAACCCTGAAACGGACAAAAGTCCTTGTGTTTGTGCAATCTTCCTACAGCATCAGATCGCTCAAAGCTCCGACTTATAACCGGATGTTCGAGTTGCTTTTAATGTAATGTATCATCGTAGTTCAAGGTTCTTAAATAATGCTTTTGCTACCCTACATAAACCTGCAAGTACAGACACATACATGACACAATCTACCTGTTCTTGTAATTCTGTGGTTGTAGCAGACAGTTTGTTAAACAGCGAGGGAAAACCTTCCAGCAAGGACTGAATCTGTATTCTGCTTAACGCTTTTCATCAAGAAGTCTCTCAGTCACTGTGCGCTGCTCGCTGGGGTTTTGGGCTGAGGTGAGGTGAGGTAAACGGTGTAGGTGGTAAAGAATGAACCGCAAATACTGAACTGCTTAAAGAGAGCTGCAGCTGAGTTCAGCATCAAAATCCTTTTCAGTTGTACAACTAATTTCTCCAACTGAATGTTTCTTAATGGACTTGGCAACTCTTTGACTCCCTAAGACTTACAATCAGCCAGCCACTTTGCTTGCAGTAATACTCTTATTGCATTGTACACTGTATTTCCTGCTGATTGCAGAGCAGTAAGCTCGGGCTCGGAAGCACTGAGTCATCCTTTGCGATTGAAAGCTGAAAACATTACTTTAAGTCGACTCTGTGGACTATCAAGCCATTCTAATTAAGTCCCAGATTACATTTTGTTCTACGATATTATGTTGTATGTAATTACAATCAGCCGTATCCCTGTAATTATCCCCAGAACATATTGTTGATTATTTTTGACTCACTACCTGGGTACCGAAATAGCACAAAGGACATAGTGAGCGCAGTAATTAGCTGGACATAATTTTACACACGTATATTTGAATGATTGCAGTAAATATCATCATAGAAACACACGCGTGACCATGGGAAGACATTAGTAAGAAAGTAGACAAATAGAGGAGACACGTCCCTTTAGCACTGCTGGGAGGCTGTTGCATTCTAGTTAATTAGCAGAGAGCAATTTAGACTGGTATGAACATCATATTTCAAAGATATGTGGTTATCAGCCAGAACTGGCATACGAAATGGACTAGTCCAGCCCATGGGATGGTTTTGGGAATACTGCAGAGAAGATGGAGAAAAATTTTTGCGTTTTCCACTGTTTGTTTCTGTAGGAAGCACTGTGTAACAGTGATTAGAGGACGTCGAGGGAACGGCTGTCCAAATTCTTAATGTCATTTGACTCAGAGATCTGAATCATAATCGATATTTAGCCTTCCTAAAATCAAACTGGACTTGTTCTTCTATAGATCTGGAGGTATTTTTTATACACTGCAAAAACTCAAAATCTTAAAATCTTAAATTTTAGTTTTTCTCTAGTTTCAAGATTAAATGTCTTGGAACGAGCTCATTTTTGCTTACTGAAATGTTGTCCTTTAGCTTTTTGTATCTTATTTTAAGTGTAATGAGATAATTTTGACTAGAAATAAGACAAATATACTTGGTAAGATTTTGAGTTTTTGCAGTGTAGTGCTCCTGCACACAGATGGACTTGAACTGTATGTGATTTATTAACTTAAAAATTTCACACCCTTCGATTGCAAGCTGCAGACAGAACAATCGTCTGTGCCTTCATTTAAGACAAACTATCACAGGGGCGGTAATAATTTAACTCGTGGTGCCTGGAAAATAATCTTTACTCCATGAGTCACTGTATAAACTTTAAATCCATCCAGTAGATGCTGGTATCTTTCAGGACCAGCTTAACCACCTACTGTCATTTACAGACTTTTGATGCTAGCCCAAAAAGAAATCTTTCTGTCACAGAAAAATGTTGAATTGCTCAAGATATAGTGAAAACTCTCGTTATTCTGCCTTCCTGCAGTGATTTCCTCAATCAAAAAATAATACAGACTTCCAGAAACCAACAGCTCTGGCGTGTGGCTAATTCCACTAATTAAGGTTTTAATCATAAATGCATTTCTTTTTGTTCCAGTTTGCATAGATTTCATGACGTTTAAACACTCACGGAGGCCGAAGAAATTATTTTGCGTTTCCTTAAAAAAGACTAATATCCACCGAGCATTTACATTCAGTGCATTTCTCACGCTGTGGCAAACCGTTTGTCACCAGCAGCTATATCGCAGCTCCCCGCGATGTATTACATTTGTTTTTCCGGGGAGGATTCTGCCGTGAATGCTGCATTAGTTTTCTGCAGGAACACCGGGAATCTTCTCTGACAACTGTGACACCGGCTGATAAATATAGCACACAAATATATCCATAAGTAACTTTTGAATGTTTCGAAAACCACTATAGGCTATTTATCAAAATCCATCTTTTTATAAAATCCATCTTCTTCTCACATGGACAACAGTAAATACAGTTAAATAAGGACTATGACAATGATTTTAGCATAAATCATCTTTATACTTGGAAGTCTACAAATGATGAATACGTAAGTGCAAGATGTAAGAATACAAAGAAGATAGAGCGATCACGTAAAAGTGACGATCACCAAGAACAAACTAAAGAACAACTCAGAAGACCTGAGGACACTGTTGGTACAGTTTCACACTGAGGTTTTTATTAGAAGACCAAAGAGTCTTATAATAAAAGATGACTATTTGTCTTCTTCTAACAGTGACATTCAGTTTGAATTACGAAATTAATGAAAAAAGCAGAACACTTTCAAAAGAGACCCTTTAAAAACTAGTCGTATTTGTGAAATTGCTTTCTCCTTTTTAGTATATTCAAAGCAAACGAGCTAATGTCCTTCTATTTTTATACTTCTATTTTAACATTCCACTCAGAGTGCAGCCGGCGAAATATAAGTAGAAACTTGAGCTAATACACAGTGACGGCTGTGGAGGAAATCCCAGGAAACCGTGTTTGCGCATGAATAGTTATTGTTTGATAAGTATATTCTAGCATGTATATATAAATATATGGAGCCGCTTTTGATATTCATGAGTATGTTGTGTTTTGATTAGAGCACAGAAATCAGGGCAGAGCAGCAAATGAACACAAAAGACGACAAACACCTGCTCGTTTAAGAATATGAGCGAAGCCTGTACGGCTGACTGTGCCTTAGCTCTAAAGGGAATAAAGCAGGATGAAGAGGAATCCTGTTGATTGAAAATATACTCTAATGTGTTCAAAGTCATGCTGAGTCAAGAGGATTCATAATTTATATATATATATATATATATATATATACATATATATATATAAAACAACCTTAAGAAGGTGAAGCCACGGTGTGTTGTCAGGGTGAAAGAAGAAACTGTATCTATTGTTTTCTCTCTAAAAGGATGTGTAGTATTTGTGTTTTTATTGCCACAGTGGACTCACATATGTTATGAAACCGAATGTGAATAAATCTGACAGCACTGCTTATGTGCAAAACCAGTGTCGTATTTGTTTAGTCCATTGTACTGATGCTAAGGCTGCTGGGGCCCGCACGTACAAAAGCAGCTCTTAAAGCAGCCCAATAACAAAATTGTGAAATGGGAACATTTGTCAAGAAAAGACTGAATAAATTTAGCATTTCTTTCTTTGCTTTAGCACCGACCAGAATCCAGTGGGGATAAAGAAGAGAGAACTTACTGTAAGGACATCCGTAGGTTTCCAGTCGCAGTCCGATCCGTCCGCTGGGATTCCAGTCCAAAGGAATGAGGCGCAGAAAACGCGCAATCGCCGGCTGTTCCAGTTTGTGTTGAACCACGGTGTCTGCATTGCTGTTACCTGGAAATGGCTAAAAACATACAAACAGAGGAAAAAAATAATTATGTGCAAATATGTACATATGTAAATATTTGCACTGGAAATCTTTTGGTTTTCTGTTTGTAATCTGCTTGCAGTCCCAGCTTTCTTGACCAATTGTGCAGGCTTTGAGGCCATACAATCCACACTGTATAATCCACATTCCCAATAATATAACAGCCAAGACTGCTGTCTGACTATTTATCTTTGTTTTTGTTTTCTGTTAAATTTATCTGCGTTGGTAATAAATGCATGTCTGAGGAAACAGGAAGTCTTGACTTGGTGTTTGGTGGCTACACAGAAAGTCCTAAGCCACAAGACTAGCCTATGATTGTAATCATTTTCATGTTACGATATGATATTTAGGAAATGTAATATTTATCGTTTATCATGTCAAAATTTACTCACATTCATCAAAGCATCGAAAGCAAAAGTATAAAAGCAGTAAAGTAAAATTTTTAACTGACGATAAATCACACAATGTTAAGGAAGCACCGAAATAACTGAAATTAATTTTTCATGGTGATTGATTTGGCAGCTGTCCACTCGAGCCAGCTCAACCATCCCATTAAAACGATGCATTTACTGTGTACACAGTCAAATACATTCATATGTAGTGCAATTACTGACGCAATATTCACAATATTCTTTCATCACTTCAATACAAAGCTAATCCACTGTTTGCTGAAACAAATACGAGTTCTGTGTCTGACTGTGGACGGTCTATTTCAATCTTTAATCCATGGGCTTCTGAGATGGAGGGTCAGCGCTTTTTTTTGCATTTCTAAAAACACAAATTTATGATTATTTGTAGCTTTTTTATTTCATTTAATCTCAAGATCAACCAATCTAGGCTGTTTTATCTAGTTCTCACTTGGCTAACCACCTATGTGTAGACACAGTGCTTTTAATGGGGTAAAATGCAAGGCATAGATATGCCATCTATGTTTGCGCTTAAATGTATAAAATAAAGCTGATCACACTGCCAGCTTATATAATGGGCTTGTTAAGGACACGCGTTTCCATTAGGAACCAGAGACACGACATGCTGGACAGAAAAAGCTGTTTCTGATGAGCAAATGAGGCAGGAAGCAGAGGT
Organism: Hemichromis elongatus; assembly: GCA_015108515.1. Classification (NCBI taxonomy): domain Eukaryota; kingdom Metazoa; phylum Chordata; class Actinopteri; order Cichliformes; family Cichlidae; genus Hemichromis; species Hemichromis elongatus. Next base: position 14,214 of record VUQR01021190.1, read on the forward strand.
GAGGCGGAAGTTTAACAGCAGTTTGCATCTTCTCAGATTTGGAAACTTTTCCTTTGAGGAAATCATATTCATTAACCTGCTTTATGCTAAAATCCTTCCATAAAATGTGGAGCGTTAGCAGAGAATCAGTTTGTCGGCCTCTCTCAGACTCTGGGCATAATGCCTGATGGATTTCTTTCCATCTCCTCCATCTGGCTATCTACCCTAATTACATGCCTCCCTTGAAGTTGACACGCAGGTTAACTCGCTCTCCCAATACTGAATAAAACTTAGACACTTAATTAACTTATTAATTCCTCTGTAATCAAAAGAAAGTGAAGTTGGATCACATCACATGATGAAAAGAGACTCTATGTTTGACTGAAAGGAGCAAAAAAAAAATTCAATGTGAAATCTGAGAATTCATTTTTTAGACTTTTATGTATGACTTAGTTCACTTTGTTCTTTAAAGGATGAAAACGTCTGAAAATGATTACTAGAAAAGATTATGGAAGTTAATTAATCTGCAACATCTGTAAGTTTGGAATAAATTGTATTATTTGTATTATGTGGTCTGATTGTACCAGGTTTTTAATGTTAGGAGGCTTTAAAGGCTGTGTTCCTTTGCAGAGACTAAAAAAGTTAGAATATTGTTAAAATAACAGCGTGTTGTTTGCAGAAAGGATGTGAGCGACAATCTTCTCAAAGGTAAAAAAATGTATGAACTAGACCTGCAACCTTGACTCAAGACAGAGACCTCATCAGACAGGACAAGGAGGCATTACTACATTACTTTAACGTGTCGGAGTTCATGGCCAATGCTGTTCTGCTGAGAAAACTCTGATAGAGAATTGTTTAACAGAGTAAGAGTCATGTTTCTGTGCGTATGCATTTGAGTGAAAGCTGCAGTCCAAAAAAGTGAGAGGCTGAGTGTTTCATCTGCTCAAAGCACCGAGGCAAACAGCAGGAAGGATGTACCAGAGCGATGAGTATCAGTGGAAAATGACAGAGGGGGAAGAGAATCACCTGGTGAGAAGAAGGAGGGCGATAAGCAGTAAAGACAGCGAATAAGAAAACAAAATAAAGTAATAAAGGAAATTTGAGAAACAGGGAAAAGTGAAAAGAGCAGGACTTGATTCCTCATCCTCAGCCCTCCAGGCAAGATAAAGCAAACAGATAAAGAGGAACGAGACAATAAAGAAAAGATGGATTGCAGTATTTCCAAGCACCCACAGGCTTCTGAGGAAAAAGAGAGGGAAAAAAAAAAAGATGTCATCCTCTGAGAGGAAGAGGAAAACAACAAATTAGCTTCCCTGGTCTTCTGCCCACTATGCTAAAGCAAAAGTAGCAAATGATGCAGGAATTCTGCCATTAACCTTCTAAATTCACAAAGATTCAGAAACCCTTAGAAATGTGACTGGGTTTGTAGAGAATTTGTGTAGCACCTCACATCGGCACGTTTTTAAACTTAGGAGCTGTTTTCTCTGCTTTCTCAGAAACGATCCACAGATTAGTTGGATTAAAACTCAGCTCGACTTCTAATCAAAAGCTCCTCTCTGCGGCTCTGTAACCAATGCGCTTTCTTCCTGGATCAGTGTCCATGTACACAGTGGAAAACATCGCAGGTTTGTTGTTTGATTTAGTGTCCAAGTCACTGAGAGCATGCAGGTACATATTTTGAACTGGCTCACTGAGCTGACAGGATTCATCACCGTGTTTGCTTTCAACACCAAAACTACTTAGTATTCTAGTGCCATTATAGTAAACCATGTATCACCACTGCAGTGGGACAAATACAGCAGTGTCCAACATGACACTTGTGCAATGAGAAAACGCCAAGGGGAAGTGCTGTGTCTATGAAGAGGCGGGAGGCGATGCCTCACTGCGTCTGTGACCCATCTCACTGTTTTTTCTTTTTCATTAATCAGCCCTACAGAGACCAGCTGAGGCTTTTTCACTTCATGCCTATGTTTTGCCATGTTTCTGCCATGTTGTTAGTTGCGATCAGTGGGGGAAAAAGTAATAAAATGAGCCACAGGAAGAAAACAAATGAAAGGTGTCTGATTAAGGCTTTGGACCAACACGGGGATTTCCAGAACAGCTTTACTGATCCTTTCATACCGATGTTCCCAGCGTAAAGAGTTCAACAAGCTGATCAGTACACAGTCATTCATCACAGAACAAACTTGATCAAACTTGATGATTTTGGTTAACTTGCAGTGACCCTTATGGAGACAAGTGGAAATAAACCACATCAACAAAATCCTCCTATGGCATAAAAGACTTGCTGGACTTAAGTGATTTCGGTTTTCCTTTACATTTGTTATCTTTTTACTCTGGCTCTGTCTTTAGGATGTACTTTACTAAAATATCTAACTGATTTTAAAAGTGAGCGTTTTTTTATCGCGTGGCCTTGGCTGATTAGATTTTTAACAGACAGACTTGAGCCAGTAACTTTGGGGCATGTTGTTTTTCGCATTATTTTATTGAAGAATAGAAATGAAATATATATAAAAAACGAATTAACACGAAGCATTCTTTTTTGTTGTTTTTTTGAAACACTTTGTTAGACCATTACATCTTTTTTAAGCTCTAATGGGCAAGGGTTCATTGTACTGTAGTCTGAACCAAAAGCCCGGTAGACTAATTGAAAACAACAAGGGGTTTATATAAAAAGCTGAAAATTCAACCTTTGAAGCTCAGAAAAATGCAGACTGTTGGCAGGTTCCCTTCTGTGGTCAGCTATAACTTTGTGTATTGGGCCTTAAATGTGAGTAACACATGCTCTTTACTGTTGTCTTAGATGACTAGCTTTAGGTGAACCTGTTTGAACAGATAAGAGCAGAATAATGTGTTTAATCATTGCTTTTTGTGTTTAGAAACAAACAATGGGAAAGTGCTTAAGGCATCACTTCCAGTGATGTCTTAACCTTCATGCACTTAAAATGCAATAAGCACATGTTTGACAAGATTCAAAATCAAAGGTTCATCGTGTACAGCTGGGGTCATCACATTAGCTATAACTCTTAAATGTTGGATCTTATTTGCATGTAGTTTGAATCGGTTTAAAGAGTAAAAGATCAAAGGTAAAAGGTAAGTAGACTGGTATTTATATATAATCTTTCTAGTCTTACTGACTTTTCAAAGTGCTGCAACAAGCAACCAAACTTAAAGTGCTTTGAACTGCAAGAGCAAGTAGAATTGTTTTATCCATCTAGCCATTTATCTATCTGTTGTGCCACTTGACACATATCTCCTCATGCTCTGCAGCTAAATGTGGTGTCAGAAGGTCAGCAGGCTCACCAGGTGACTTGTTAGGGAAACAACAACTGCCACACACATCCAAAAGGTTACTCTTTTAGATTTTTTTTTTAGTTTTTTACTAATTACTAACTAATTTTAATTTACTAACTAATTTTATTGTGTAACACTTATTGTGTTTGTACTGTAGGTGGTGAGGCAACACAATCATCTAAGACAGCAAGCTCATTTATTCAGTGTCTGACTTGAATGGGGATGCAGTGATTAGCTGCTTACAAAGTCCCTGAATAGGACTGTTGTTTCCAGGTTGCAGTAAAATGCCAGTTGAAATTGTATGTAGTGTGTGGATTGTGTATGTAGACTGTGCTTCATTGTCAATGTGGCAACTGGGGTAAAAGATAAACTAACAAAACTTTTGGATGCACCGAATTCCATTTGATTTTCAATCAAATTAAATCTTATTTATATAGTATTAAATCATAATAGTTGCCTCAATGTGCTTAAGGCAGAGACCTTACAATATTACAGGCAAAAAAAAGGGGAAAGCCCAAAAATCCAGCCCCCTATGAGCAAGCACTTGGCAACAGTGGGAAGGAAAAACTCAGTTTTAACAGGAAGAAACCTCTGGCAAAAGTCAGGGAGCAAAAGTCGCTGTGAATTTTTCCTGGGAGAAACCTGGGGGGGAAAAGGGATTGTTCGGAGGTATGGTTTGGAGAGCGGCTACATTCACCAGTCAACATCACAAAAATAGAAAGAGGGTACTTTAGTCTGTTGGTATGATTTTAAAATTGAAACTCTCTTCTACAAAACTTTTTGTCTTGTGTGTTTGCTGGTGAAAGACTGCTGCATGTGGGGAGGACATGGGAAGCATACAGACAGATGCACTGCAACGTATTTAAAAACAGACTGAAAAAGTCCAGTTACAGGCACTAAATGATTCACAATTATATCTAAATGATGTTCTCCTGCTGGTATAGCCAAATTGTTTCTTATCATGCTGGAAGTGTAAAAAACACTCCTCTCTCTTTCCCTCCGTCTGTCTCACAGCAGTAGCTCTGGTGGTGTTTTTCTATTTTCACCCACACAGCACTGTATGGTTTATGGAAGCTGGATAGCTGCCTTAACAACTACCTGTTCAACTCCCCCCGCTGCTCGTTGATGTAAGGGGACGGGGACAGTAGGACTATGAATAAGATCACCAAACCCTACTTACCCCTATACTGTCCTCCTGTGTGTACTGCTTCCAGTTGTGTCCAGTGTCACTGAACATCAGCAGGTAGGACGTCAGCCAATCCGAGCTGCCGTAACGGCCTTGTGTGGCAACAACTGCGATATTGGTGCGCTCGCCTAAGTCGACCTCCAACCACTGATACTTGTCTGAGATGAGGGGAGACCAGCCTCCAGCTCCTGCAGAGAGATATGAATTAAAAAACAAAACAAAAAAAAAAACACCATTTATACATAAGTGATGTATTAGATTTTCATGTAGATCGGATGAGATTAAATAAGTTCTGGTGAGGAGAAAGAGGATGAATTGCATTGCTTGACCTTTCATTGTGAGCTAAAAATCCCACTTTTCAGTTATGAAACCGGAATAATGAAACTTGATTGAACCACAGTATGCATCATTAGAACCATTCAGAAGCTATACTGAAATATAAATCGTACTTTAAGAACTGTCTTTAGGCACTTAAAAACTTGAATTTGTCATGATGCAAAGTGCCTTCAAGAATTTTTTCATCTCAGTTTTGGAACAGAAGCATATTTTTAGATCACATGTAGGATTAAAATATGCAGTGTTCAATTCAATTTTATTTTATTTATATAGCACCAAACACAACAACAGTTGCCTCGAGGTAAAGACCCTACATGATCAGCATTTAATATTTAAAGGCAATGAAAGAACCATCTCCAGATAATGTCTGTGTATAAACTGTGGATCTGTAAAAGATCTGCTTAAGACAGCGACACTAAACCTGATCGCTTCATCCTATTAAATTTAATATATTCCTTGTTTGATTAAATGGAGCTCATTCTGCAAAGATATGCTGTTGCGGTGGTGAATGTTCATTTTTAAATTTCAAATAATGAGGTCAGTAAATCTAACAATCCATATGAGCCAGAAGCTTAGAGGTTAGACTGCTCAAAATGTTCCATTTCAAAACATTTCTCTCTACTTGCAGCTCTGTATAAGGTCAAGGAGAGGAGGTCACACAGGCGCTTGAGCTGATAGGTAGCCCCACCTATCTGCTTATTAGAGGCAGCCAGTCTAGAAAGTTGGCTTAAGGGAGAAGAAAGAGAGCTAAAATACTTTGTTTTAGACAGGATGAACTGTGGGCTGCACCGAGGCCCAGAATAATATGAATAGGGGTCATTCTGAACTATGAATCATGCAAAGCTACTCTAGTAGAACCCAGTTAAAAAAAAAAATTGAACTGGAAATGAGTGTTATAGATTATATGTTCACTGCCATCCATCCATTGCAGGCACAGCTGTCAGACAATCCCAGAACTCCCTCTCCCGTGCCACCTCCTCAACTTATCTGGGAAGTCACAGAAGAATTCACAAACCAGCCAAGAGATATAACCTCTTCATTGTGTCCTGGGTCTGCTCCAGGGCCTTGTTCTCTAAGACATGCCTGAAAATATCTCACCTAGGAGGCGCCTAGGAGGCATCCTGACAGATACCTGAACCACCTCAACTGGCTCTTTTAGGAGAATCAGCTCTACTCCGAGTGCTTCCCAAACGACCAAACTCCTGTCTCTAAGAGAGAACCCAGGGCAGTTTCATGTCGCGCTATGAAACTGCCCTGGGTACAAAGTAGAGTAATAGCGAACAATAAATTTTCATTATGTGTAATTATAAGCATACACCATTGTAACAGAATATGGAGAAGCATAACAGATCCCCTCTAAGACTGAGCCAAGGTGAGGTCCTGGAAATCAATGTAAGTCGAAGTAATGTCCTCCGAAGTGGTAAACCCCAGTTTTGTGTGTGTGTGTGCATGTGTACGCATTAGTGAAAACATGCACACTTTTCACAATGCAAGCAGAAGTGTGGGAGTTATTGACAGAAGTCTGCCTGGACAGATAAACTGCAGTTTATTAAATGGGCTGCTGCACAATAAAAAAATGTTAAAGGCAGAAAAAGAGAGCCAATCTATTTCTGTGTGTATGTGTGTTAGTGTTTGTGTGTGTATGTGTGGTTGCGTGTGTGGAAAATGTTTGGTCAGGCCAAAACAGCGACACAGAGCTCAAACACCAGATGGACGAATTCTGAAGGAGGAGGCTGCTGACCGGAGTCCCACTGAGCTCACAAGCTAACGCGCGCATGCTGCGTGTCAAAAAAGCCGTAGAGAACATAAACAAGCTCGCAGCCATCTCTCATTTTCTTTTATCAGCTTGGAGCAAATTTTTCTCTCAAAAAGCTGCTGTGCAGGCATGCTAAAAGGCAAAAGAATGCACAAAGCTAAATAGCTGCTGGACCTCCTCCTGCAGCCCCGTGACAAAATCTAGACCATCAACGCCTGATTACAGAACACCGGTGTCATTCCAGATGGCCACTTGTAAGATTTGGTGATTACGTTTCCTTAAAAACCTGCTGTGTCACTGAACACTGTATCCTAGCCAATTGTGGCTTAGAGTGACCTGCATCATGAACAAAGGGATTAAAGCAGGAAGGACCAGTGACAGAAACCTTGGCTTAACAAAACACATCACAAATGAAAATCTTCCAGCTAAAGGCTCATACAGTATCCTAGACAAATACTTGCATCTTTCCACGGTCTAAAACAACAAAAGAACAAAAAAACAAACTGACTGTCTCAATTCCAGGTGTTATCAAGTAGTTTGAAGTCATATGTTTTCAGTTTGACCCATTAGGCATAGCTTGCTGCTTTTTCTTGTCAGTTCTGCAGACAGTTTGTGGCATCATCGGAGAATGAATGCAGACTGTAGGCAGCACTGTCACTCACAGGTTAGCACTGGTTCCTTTACAACGAGGTTCCTGAGCATGAACTGTGCAGGGCTTCGCTTTGTGGAGTTTGCATTTTCCTCTGTCCTTTTATAGGTTTTCCCTGAGACCTTCATTTTCTCTTTATTCCCCTTCAAAAACCATAAAAGACCAGTGCTGCCTATCTTTGCCCATGACACATTCACAAAAGAGATTTTAAACCTTCTAAAAAAAGAAAAAGAGACAGTGACGCAGCATTTGCTATGTGTCCTAACAAGGCACATAAATGAGAAGGAGACAGGCAATATGTCTGTGAAGGTTCTCAGTCATCCAGGTCATCGTTGTCTAAGGAGCTTGGAAAAGAAAAGTGTCTGGACTTCTTTAAGTTGCTTGAAGACATTTCACCTCTGTGAATGGCCATCTTTGAACAGAGGTGGTGGTTTACGACACCAACTGTCTGCTATCTTTAATACAGTTCTGAGATCCCTTCCCAGGCACCTTAACGCCCATTCACATCCTGGGCCATCTGACATCAGGAAATCACATGATATGGTGAGACCCAAAACCTTGGCTGATTTCTACAAGCCCCTTATCATCAATTGAGCTCCAGTGGAGAGGGTGCAATCCTTCAAGTATGTCAGTGTCCACATCTCCTCAACCTGACGTGGGCTGCCCACATTCAGGCCTGGTTCAAAAAGGCAAGGCAGCGCCTGTATCACCTCCGACAACTGAGGAAGTTCAAGGTCTCGCCAGCGATCCTCAGGACTTTCTATGCAGGTGCTGTGGAGAGCATCTTCACACAGAACATCACATCCTGGTATGGAAACAGCCGTGTTAAGGACCATAAAGCTCTCCAGAGAGTGATCCGCTGCTGCAAGATTGCTCCTGCTCCCCCCCCCCTTCAGGACACCTACACCAGGAGATGCTGGACTAGAGCAGCGCAGATACTGAAGGACCCGTCTCATCCTGGCATCAAGCGGTTCAAACTTCTGCAATCTGGCAGAAGGTTCCGCACCGGACAGAGAGACTCAAGGGGAGCGGGTTTAGCGGGGTATTTTAAACGTCATTGTCCCTAGCAATGCTTACCAGTTCCTCCCAGTGAATTCATAGATGCTCCCGGGCCAGACAAGTTATATAAACTCTCCAGCAAGTACTGCTGTTTTTAGTATTTTCAAAACAGACCCTACTGACGTCCTGAACTGTACAGTGACATTTCACTCTATGAGATAGTAAATGGGAAACAGCAGTTGGAGCAACTATTTATTTTGTTTATCATTTTTTAAAATAATGCAGAACAATGTGGCGGCAGACTGAGGGCAAAAAAACTCAACGGTGAAAGGAAATCTGTGGCGGTCTGGTGGCAGGCCCAGTCTGATCTTTAAAGGCCAGAGCTAAGAACTTGACTAACAGACGTGTCCAGTGACAGCAGAACAGAAAAGAGCAGACACTCTGACCTTTGCTCATAAAGATAAGACTGTGGAGAAAAGGAGAAAGAGATTAAAGCAAAATGACTGAGAGGCTAAGAGGCGTTACAAAGATTTACCGTGTCCACCCTGTCACAGTAACTACAGCTAATACAATGGAGGTGAACTGATGGCGGATGGTCCGAACACTTTGTGTCACGGCTGTCGGTTTAAATCAAAGAGACCGTTCTGGTTTCTTTCTCCCTCACCGTCTGTCAGCGTACCTGATCTGACCACTTACAAAAGGAGGTAAAGGTTAATGGAGGTCAGGAGTGTGATATCACAGCCTTGACGGCCAAACAGAGGATGAAATTATGAATGTAGCCCGACGAATCGGCACAGAGTCAAGCTGCGCTGCATACAGCAACCAGGATCTGTTTAGGAAATTTTCCAAAAAGTCAAATAAACAGTGATTAGCGCTACACATCACTGAGAGTTGTCTTTTCAAGGAATACTCTTACCACACTAGCCAGTCCACCCTTGGGAACTTCCCAAACCAGTGTTACCTTTGGGCTGCTGAGCAGCTCAAGGAATCTTCAGTGATGGAAATTTGGGCGAGCCAAGCGCTTTTCATCGTTCCCACCCGGATTTATCATGATGGTCTACAGGGGTCAAATTTTAGATCACGACTACCATTTTCTCACAGACTCTTATAGAAGCAGACTTTTTGGCACTAGTGGATCTATCGGCTGCAGCCCATTCCAGATCAAATATGCTGATTTAAGGCACATCACATTTTAGAAACGAAAGCTACAGCATCTGAGTTAATGATGAAACTGATAACAGCCACTCAACAGAACGATAACATTTAGGGCATTTCAGTCAAGAGTCTGAACTCCACACAGAAAGCCTGCAGGCAGTGGATTTGAACCCAGGGCCCGCTTGCTGTGATGTGACAGTGCTAACCACTGTGTGCGCTGTGCTCTGTGAACCCACTGCAGTCCAAGACATGCCAACTGGTAATAGCTGGGAAGTGAACGGGAGTGTGACTAGTTGTCCGTCTCTCTGTGTTACCGCCCACACCCCCACAATCCTAGATTAGATAAGCATTTAAAAAATGTGTTGGCAGATGGATGGATTCTGGAGCACATGACGAAACAATTCAGCACTGAATGGAGAGAAAATTAGGTGTTTTTCCATAATTAGCCGCCCGAGGGCGAATGCAGTCTTTGTCTAATAATAATTATGCAATAATATTGGATCCTGCCAAGTACAACGTTGGTGAATGAGTATAAACAAATTGCTATTTCACCTTCAATTGCGCACTAATACATGATCATGCAGCTACAGGCAGGGAGACTGAATAGAAGAGAACAGAGGCAATGACCGGAGGAAGAAAATAAAAGCCATAGACAATTAAAAAAAGTGAGACAGGAAATGGAAGAGAGAGACGGGCAGCTTAGAGGGATAGAAAGGCAGCTGGAAAGACATGTAACAGATTGATACAAGCACCCGACCCAGAATGAGCACTGGTCATTTGCATGAGAATACCAAGTCTGGAGGGTAATTTCAGCAGCCTGATAACATGTCAGTCGGACAGGAAGTCCAACGGGAAGCCAATGGGCTCGATGCGGCACTGACAGCAGCAGCATTCTGAGGAATACTTCAGGTTCTCTTCATGAGAAGCAGGAAAGATTCATGCTACAAAACGATCTTATTGAAGAAAGTAATACATCTTATTTTAGAGTGAAAAAATCTCAATTTTCACAAACAGAATTTGCTGAAATAGTTTTAAACTAATCAAAGTGTTTGTGGGGTTTGCAACACTTGCAGTTGACTTGATAAACATCAGGTGTCCAAACTAATTAACTAATTAATGAATCTCCTTTGACCTTTGTGATAATTCTGCTGTTTTTGCAATTTATGGAAACAAGAAGATTACTTTCAAAAGATCCAGCATCACATGTAAATTTGGGGAATTTATGAATTATTCAGACTAGAAACACGAGCTCAGACTCCAGGAAATATAATTACATGCAGGGAAAAAACATACTTAAGTAATACTATTTTAGAAATAACAACTTTTTGGAAACTGCAAAGCGTAACTAAATATGAAAATCAATACCTGATTAGTTGGCTGCTCTTACATAGCTCCAATTTACAGCTTCCAATTAAAGTTTAATTCTGCCTTAAAATCTAACCCTTTGGGAAAATGATTACTGTGCCACAATAATTCTTTTCAAGTCAATTTCAGCATAATTGCAGTGGCGTCACTGATAACTGTCAGCGGTGCCTAACGAAGAAAGAAAATGTTTAAACATGAAGACTGCTATTAACATTTGGCAAGAAGACCGAGATGGCTAAATGAGTTCTTACCAGTGAAAATAAAATGTAATGCAGATGAAGCAGAAGATGGACAGGGGCAATTCAGCTAAAGGATGAGGTGGGGTGGGCAAGATATATGGAAAGGGAAAGAAAAATGGGACATCACGAAGAGAAGGAGAGAGTGAGAGGCAGAGAAAGGAAAGATAAATGAAGGATAACAGTAACCGGTGGGGAAACTGAAATAGTTGAGTCATTCGTCCTCCAGGTTTCTGTTAATAGACCATTCATCTCCAATCAATAGACTATAAAAGGGTTTCTATCCACTTCTGCTGTCCCCTTCAGACCTCCAATGTGATCAGCTACATCAGGTTAAAGTCCCAAGTACAGTGTCAGGTCCTCAGGTGAATGTGTAAATGCAAAGGGAAGGCGCTTTGTTTCACAGTGTCTGGGTTTCTGTTTTTTTTGTCTTACATTTGCAAATCCCAATGAAGCCCATGTGTCCGTTGAGACAAGCCAGACTAGAGTTAGTGTCTTTTTGTTGTATGGCTGCTGTGGCTGAAGAGACAGAGAGAGTCATCCACCTATTGGTTTAAACCCTCGCTCCTCTAGTCTTGGGTGAGACATCAGTTATCTGTTTGCGCTCGGGGAAGAGCTCTATGTACAAACTGGCTTGCAGTATAAAGTACTTTGAGTCGTTCCTTTGGATCTCTATTAGTATCCTATTAGGTCTTCCATACATTTATATGTGAAGAATAGTATAAAACATATAAAGCAGTCCATGCATTCCTTGCATGCATGAGTAAAATATCAAGCTTTAGTTTACAGAAATTTGCAATATTTCCAGACTGAGGTGTGTGGTTAACCTCGAAGTCCTCAGCTGGCTTGCTCTTTCTCTCACCTTTTGCATATAATGACTTCCACTTTCTTCCTTCTGGATGGAGAAATATAGATCGGCACAGTTTAAAAACAGCTTTATTGCAGATGACCAAATCCTCACTATCCTAGATGCTCTGTAGTTCCTTTAATTCTTCAGTATTTTGTATTATGATTGTTTATTGTTTGCGTTTGTACTGGAGGCGAGGATGGATGACTCACTCAATTATAGACAGGTAGAAATAAAGCAACCTGAGCTTAAACCTTATTTCCAAAAACATGTTTCTGGGTGTCACAGTGGCCTTAATAATCGACCGCTAAAGTCCAATCAGTATCATTCGTCAGTCTATTTGTGACTATTTAGTGAAAGTTTAAAAAAACAAATCTGTAAAGACCGACCCGACACACTGCTCTTGTATCGCTTTGGGAGTGTTTATTGCAATTTCCCCACATGCAGTTCCCTTCAGTTTGACACCTGATTCGCCAACTTTGCAGCTGCTCTCCAGCACACACTCCTTTCTCTCCGTTCCCCAGCTTAACTATAAAAAAGGAAATCCTTAGTAGGATGATCATCACCACCTGTGGCCACACCTGCCTCTCTGCTACCGTCCCATTGAGCTCACTGCACCATCCCTCCCCAGCAGCTGAGAAAGGGACCACACCTCCGCCACGAAATCAAAGTGTAGATTCACTTTGATTGGGCCACCTCAAAACATTATGTTTGTAGTCAAATTAATGGTGTCTGAGCACTTTGAGACTTTGATCCACACTTGCTTCAATATTTCAGTAGTTAATTGATGACTACTTGATTGACACTGAGGTTTATACACAGAGACAGAGAATCTATTACTTTATATTTAGTACAAATTAGTCTAATTAAAAAAAAAAAAAGACAGAATTGCACTCAAGATATTATAACAGCATCCAATTCATTGTAGTTACTTGAACACGCACCCTGGCAACCCTCCGCTAAGATGCAACATTGAGCGTGTTAATATGCCAGTTTTTAGCTCAAAGCACCACTGTCCCTGGCGAAGAAATAAACAGATATTTGAAGATCACAGTTTCTGTCAAACAAAAAGGTTGTGATTCAAAACTGGTTCAGCGGTTTGAGGAAGCCAAAAAAAAATGTTTTTCAATGTTTGCTATCAGCAAACACAAACCTCCCGTGATTTAAAGAATCTTCTGCTCTCAGGCTGCTCTGTCGTATTCACATTTTTCAGTGGATAAGTGTACTCAGTATATCATGAAATATGGTACTGTAATCTATAGTTATTCAATTTAAAGTGAATAATATCATCACATATAAGACATGTACATGACCTTCACTGCTCATCAATAACAATAAAGTTTGAATGAGTGAAACATTATAGATTTCTTGTTATGCTTTGCCGTGTAGGTCATATTTAAAGCCTGATAATCGGTGTGCACTTAGTGGATAAATGAAGTGAGAGAGAAGCAGCTCCTTAGAGAACAACCAGAGGAAGCAGAGTTTGCAGCAGAGATGGAAATGAGTCGGAGACATTCATTTATTCATCGATTTCCTCAGCAAACAGCTGGGAATGCTCCCTGGGATCCCGAACCAAGAACTTCCTTATCTACTGGCAACATACTAGAGCTAGATTAGGAAAAATAAATGCATGAAGGTTACCGCTGTCTTGAAATGATTTGTTAGGACATTAAACCAGATGATCTCAGCTGGTTCTCTATTGCCCATTAAAGCCCAGGAGTTCTTTCATGTTTAAATGATCTGTTTTTTAGACATTTTCCTTCACACATTAACATCAACCCCTGTGGATACACTGTACTACTTAAAGAATGTAAAGTTTATACTGGGTTTTTTTTTCACTGTACCTGGATTATTTTAGTACAGTGGTATAGCACCAACATCATGTGTTTATATTCATGGAAATTTGATGAACTAGCAGCCTGTGGAAGTTATTTTGTCCCATGATGCTCTCCTCTGTGGTAAATTTAAAATGTAAGGTTTGGCTGGGGGCAATTCTAACAATTGTCATATTACTGTAAGACCACACATCTCAATCTAATCTCAGTAAACAAGCTAGAGTCCCACACCTGACTCTGCACATGCTCACTGAGAGAGTAAAGGGAGGGGTGGGCGTTTTGAACAAAAATACTAATTTTGAGGAATAAAAATATAAACATTTTTCTTCAAACTTAATGTTTAAACTATATATTCAAAATGACGACAAACAAGTCATGCCACAATTTTTCAATATGACCCCAAGATCAGGTGGGGTCACAGGTTCAGGTGCACACTGGTTATTGTAGCATGTGGTGAAGAGCAGAAACGTTACGTTTTCTTTCTTGGTCTGCAGTACTCCACAGAGAACTAATGAGAATTAAAATCCACAGAGAACGACAAACATGACCTCGACCTTGGGTAGACTTTTGATTAAGATCCATCAGGCGATCGTCTGAAAGTTTCACCAAAGTCCGATCACTCTAGGAGGAGGAGTGAAAATGTGGGTAGATGCACGATAGACGCCTCACCACAGCATAAGATCATCGGTGGCCGATTGAGCTAAAAATATTAGTTGCCTTGGTCTTCCAACCTTGATTTTTTTCCCACAGTACAGAAATGAATATTTATGCCTGTGTACCACTGAGATTTTTTAATATATACAGTACATACCGCATGAATATACAGCACAAAGTGTCTGTGATACTGATGATGGCAGTGAGAGGATTTATGTGAGAAATCACTCTAAATATAAAATCCTGGAGGCACATTTTATGTCTTCTCTTTTTACTACTGTTTAACATTAGTACAAAACATGAAAAGAAGCCATTTCACTTGGATTTCGAGGAAATGAAAACCCAATCGTATACTGTGCAAAATATAACACAGCTGAAATCATTCCAGTTTCAAACTGATAACTGTGTAAAAGCCGTCACATGAGAAAGATGCAACAGATAGTGCATTTATATCCTGAAAAAAACCAAACAAACTCGTGTTGTTCTAGTTAATGGTAGCTATTAAGCTGCGCTTCTCTGCATGACGTTGTGGGAACCCTTGTTAATGATGACAACGCTGGCCGATACTTTGTCAGCAGGTTGCTTGAGCATGCTGGCACTACGTAGGTACGTGCTGTCAAGCAGATGAAGACACCAGGAAGTCAGACACAGGAATGGATAGAGAACTCGGTCAATTACCAGCGTAAAGTGCTCAGTGCACGCTTAACGCTTCACTTCCTGTGTAATTTGAACCCATGTGAAGGCTGGAAAAAACCTGCACTGGAGACACTCATGGTGTCTTACTGGTGAAAGCATGATTTACAGCGCTCTGTTGACTCTGTAACGTATGGGGCGATGTAGTTTGCATTAATAATACTTGTGTAGTGTTGAGTCTGTGTTTCTCTGCAATCGCAAGGTGAACTGAGCTGTCCACACTGGATTTGGAACTAATAAATCTTAAACATAAACAGAACACAACATAAAAAAACTATTCCTGAAGCACAGGAAGGATAGAGGCCTTCAGGAACCTCAGAACAGACTCTGAATCTATTTACGTACCGTCACAGCTTTGAAAAGGAGAAAAACTGCTCATGTCTCCTCTGGAAGAATACTGGCTGCTGCATTAGCATAATGAGCGAGCAAGAGACAATTACAGCCTTTTACACTTTGTTTCACTGAGGTAACATCCTTGTGCTAATCAATATGCTATGTTTACAAGACATATTACTCCCAAACAGTCCTGCCATTGTCACTGAAGTCTGGTTATTGTAGAGTGTAGGTATATTTCTGAGAAGGTGCAGGTCTGTATATGCTGTAGTCTGGATCATAGACTTACTGTAGTATTATAAATCAAGTCAACAGGGTGTTATGTAATATAGCTTTTATTTGTAATTGCTTCACATCCTAACACGCCGTGCCTTTAAACAATCAACAGTAAGTAAAGTCTGCTTTATGGGTAAAACAAATTGGTCCGAGGTTACTTTTAACTTGAGTTTTAAGAGTTTTAAAAGTTCACAAATCTTTGAAATCTTGTCTGCGTCATCTTTGCGTCTCCCAGTTAATGAAAGACCAAGAAATGTCACTTCCATTACAGCAGGGTGGCTTTTGAACATCAAATGTCAGCAAAGGGCAACAATGAAAAATTAGCTCTTACAGTCGTTAATACGGGGCCCGAAGTGTCACTGCAGCGCCTGTTCATTTCTTTACTACCAAGCAGAGTAGAAAGTCAAATTCAGATTTAATGAGTCACGCTCTGTTTTAATTTCTACTAAAACAATTTAGCATTTAATATAGCGTGCAGCGTGTTGACAGAATACTCCTACGGACTGCTCAGATACAAAGTAGATTTTTGCCCTAAGATCAGACGTGCACCTTTTTGTTTATGCTTATTCTCACATACTAAACTGACAACAGACGCTGTGTTGTTCAAGCTTGCATTTTTCTCCCAGTGAAAAACATTCAGGTCCAAATTAAAAACCTGTACCACCCTCCCAACTCATAGTCAATCCATAATCCTTTTTTTTTTCCCCAAAGCATGCTAAAGGCACAAATACCATTCATATCAGTTTTTTGCATATTTGCTAGACTTATATGTTTTAGATCATCACATAAATGTTAATATTAGTTAGGTCCTTTAGTTTGGAAGCAGTTTCCTCACCTTCTCTTTTGTTGAGTTTGGCGAAACCCGGTGCGTGGCTGCTGGACAGCTGGGACGAGCTTCGGAAGGAAGACGGCGGCAGATTGGAAACCAGCGCGCTGTCACACAGCTCTGTCAAGAAACATCAAAACACACAACAGATCTTTAAAGTAAGAGTACAATGGATGTCCTTCAGATTTTGACATTTACACGTAAACGTCAGCATGTCCACTGCTGCGCCTTTTGAGGGTCTATAATTACCTCTCTGAGTGGTACGAACACAAAATTCAAATTATTTTGGTCCTGGTCAATGCATTTTCAACATCTCACACAGATATAGCCTCCTCAAAGTATCAATTGAGTCCTAGAGTGAAGGAAACAAAATTAAAAGGCTGAGAAAAGTAAGCATAGTTGAACACAGCTATGACGCATCCTGAGTGATAGCACTCTTAGCTCAAGAAATCTGTTGCTGGGCATCAGAGCCATGTTTTAGCCTCGATAAGCAGAGAGGAGCAGTGGATGTGTTATCTTTGAATTGCAGGGTTAATGTCAGCTACAGTTCCTGGCTGCACAGTCAAGTAGTTCACAACAGTAGGTTGATACGGGAATGCCTTTTTTATGCTTTAAAATCAAGAGAAAAAAAAAAGGGGAAAGAGGCATCCAAACTTTTTAGCTGAGCGGAAAAAAAAAAAGAAAAGCTGAGCGGTTCAAAGAGTCGAGATCAACAGCAAAAAGCACAATGAGAATATCACAATACCCGACACAGCTGGAAATGGATTAGTCTCCATCTCTTAGCCTGAGTGAAAAACTGATGAAATGTTATAAACAGCAGGGTGGGAGTGCTCTGATGCTGAGAGGTAAAAGCCTTGTCTCTGCAAATGATCGGCTTTTTTAAGATAAAAGAAGTTTATTCGGACAGGATTTCATTGTTTCATTCTAAAGCCTTAAAGAGGCACTAATGACAACTAAAGTGTCGAGTCTGTGAATATAACAACACGAGTGTCAGAGAGGAGTCTAATCATTTAGGAGCTGGTTTAATGTTCCCCAGGTAGAAACAGGTCTTTCAGCTGTAATGGCTCCATATTAGATGAATGAACAGCGTAATAATGTCCAGTTGGATGAGTAAATGGTGTAATTCTGGCTCAATGGATAAATGAACGTTGCAATCATGTCGTGTTGCGGAGATGAATGGCGTCCTGAGTGAGTCATTACAGCCTGGATGCTGATGGGGATGAATCAGTGTTGTCAGAGGAAACCTTTACATCTTTCTCATATTTGCTTTATGGATGATTCCCTGCAATCAAAACATAATATATTGAGCATTAGGCAATAATTAACATCAATTAGTCTAGTTTTAATTGGAGCCTCTCTCACAGTCCCCAATAAATCTACGGAAAAAGAAAACCAGCACTTTTTTGTTCAAATTAAAGCAGCGCCCGCTTTTATTTATTAGAGCTACATGGCAGAGAGAAATCATTTGTAAAGACACAGTACAAATGAATGTTTGTTTTACTGTATCTGATTGTCTTTGGTCTGCACAGCATAATCACATCCCACAGATATACACACGGATTCATGATTACCAGCCCCATAAATATTCATAGTTTTCCTCTCAAGCTGCAAGCTGTAAGCTAAAGCCAAACTACCGCCGCCTCCATCCAAAGCCTCTCCGTTAATGGATGTTGTTCTCCACCACCGAGACAAGAGCCAATTACTATGATTCACGCAGCAGTCCGAT
This sequence comes from Hemichromis elongatus, assembly GCA_015108515.1. NCBI lineage: Eukaryota > Metazoa > Chordata > Actinopteri > Cichliformes > Cichlidae > Hemichromis > Hemichromis elongatus. The sequence continues at coordinate 32,359 of VUQR01021190.1, forward strand.
CCGGGCCCACAACTCTGACAGCAAGGCTTTAGTTTCGATTACTCTGTCAACATCAGTGCACTTCATCTCAACAACACAAGGTCTTCATCCGCCTCCCGATAATTTCAAAGAGGAATACCATTCCATTTACAGCAGCTCTTTTCAAAAGACATTTGTAGCTAGAGCCAACGACAATATTGGCCTGTTTACCCTTAGTTAAAGAAAAATTTGTATCGCTTTATAAAAGAGCAGGATTTTAAATTTTAAAGCACCGACGATGCTTCACAAACTGAACCCTGAAATCCTGGAATATTTATTTAGTAACTGTAGAGCCCAAATGTTGCTTTACTGGATTCGGATCTAGTGACTATAAAGACTATTTAAGTACGATGAACTCAGTGACCTCATGTTCAAGAAAGCAATTTGACATATTTTGAGGTTTGTGATATGACATTTAATCCTGCTGGAGGCAGCCATCAGAAGATGTGGTCAAAGGGATCAACAAGGTAAGAAACAATACTGAGGTAGGCTGTGGCATTTAAATGATGCTTAGTTGACACTAGGACTGTGAACTTTTGATACAAGGCAGAATGGTTCCATGTTTTAATTCATACAACCCAAATTCAGAACCATACAATCTAAATGTTGCAGCAGAAATTATTTTTTTCCAGTGTAAAACTAGTAATTTCTGGTGAATTCTTGCAAATTCTGGACTAATTTTCCAGTTTTTGGCCGACAGGAATGGCAGTCAGTATGGTCTTATGCTAACGTAGCTCATCTGCTTCAAGATTAACTGTGTTGTGCATTCAGAGATGTTCTTCTGCACGCCTTGATTGTAACGAGTGGATTATTTGAGTCACTACTGGTATCAGATCAAAGCAGTCGCCACTGATCTCTGGCGTCAACAGGGCATTTTCATGCAGAGAATTGCTGATCAATGGATATTGTCTTTTTGTCAGACTATTCTCTATAAACTCTAAAGATGATTATGTGGGAAAATCCCAGAGGATGAACATTTTCTGAAATACTCAGACCAGCCTGTAAGTCACCAACAACCATGCAAGTCACTTATACCATGTTTCGTTCCCATTCTGATGCCCAGTTTGAACATCAACAAGTTTACCTTGATCATGTCTATATAGCTAAAAGCACTGAGCTGCTGCCACGTGATTGGCTGAGAGATATTTGCATTAGCAAGCAGTTGAACAGGTGTACCTAATGAAGTGGTTGGAGATTTGTGTATATGCACCTGGAGGTATAAATGTCTATGAATATTTGGTCCAGCTGCTTGTTAACATTAGAAAGCCTTCAGCTTGGCCTCAGTGGCGCTGTAATTTGATTGTAAAATTATTGGGTATTAACCGAGTCTGAACTCTGTTTAGAACAGTGTGTTACGGCAGTTATCATTAAACATCCCACCATATAACACAGTTATACTGAACTTTATAGCTACCAGAGTGGAGCAGAGGCTCTTACATATTTAATTCTAGCATTTTAAATGCCATCCAGCTACTCAGCAATCATCAGAAGGCGTCCAGCTCTTTTGTCCTCTGAAGTTCCTCCTGATAGTCTTTATTCCTCCAGGCTTTGCCCTCACCGACACTTGTAACTGTGGGTGGTGGGGGAGCTCTCAGTATGAAAAGCAGGTGAATTACAGTAGTCTGAAGAGGTGAGATGAGAGGGACGGCTCTCCAACACGGAGTGCTGTAATCCCCAAGGAGATAATGTGTGGTGAGAGCACAGCCTCGCCGAGGAAACAGTCGAGAGAGAGCAGCGGAGTTTTAAAACACAGGGCCACTTTTCCTCGGCGGAGCTGTGGCATTTAAAAGCCGATGTCCCTGACAGTGTGACCAGTGGAGCACAAACACAGACAGCTCAGAGGAAAATGGAGCTAAATGTTGAATACCTGCTGGCCCCTGTAGCCAACGAACCTCAACACTGACCCTGGCTGTGTCGGACAGAGAGCCTTCCTGAATATTAAACTGCTGCACCTTCCTGAAAACACCTCCTCTCTTTGTGTCAGCTTGAAATTTAATCAGTGGTAGACCAAAAAAAAAATAAAAAAATGCTTTTAGGCATTCAGATTACACAAAAAAATTATCCCAGATCAACGAATTATAAATTTACACAGAAAAGATGATTCTTCAATTTCAGGCAGAGTGAAATATCTGCTGGCAGAAAAAAAGAAGCATTTTTTTACCTTTGATAAAACAAAAACTTGACCACCAGAGCAGGAAGCATATATTGAACTCTGAGTGATGGGAAATATTTTCAGTTCAGTCAAAAACCTCCTGGACACCCATCACTCAGCCTCTGCACGATCCATCAATTCATACAGCATCAACTTTATCGTTTCACCCATGTGACAAATGGTCAGATTGACCGCATTAAAAAGCATAAAAGGACATTTTGAAAAAATCTCTGGAGAGAATAAGGCAAATACATTTTATCACCCCTGAAATGACAGACTAATACCAGAGACAGAGTGGCTCATTCACCTGCACTGTCCACTTCTTTACTGAATAGAAAGTGCCCACAGAGTCCGTGACTGAGCCGGGGACCCTGAATACCGATGAGCTCCATCCATCACCTCAGCAAACAGAAGGTCTTGCACTTCAGAGCTCTATAAGCCCCACAAACCCAAAGTTCAGTGCCTCTCAGTGTGAGCCAACTTATTTAACCGTTCAAAGCACGTAGCAGTAAGCAGGATAATGAGGCTCCAGCGATGGTTGTTTTTGCTCCAGAGCGCTAACAATCATCCTCAAGCAGAAAACATCAATGCTCATTTTACTAATCCGCACAACGTCTACCTCCAGTTTGACCCAAGGGGGGTTCAAGCCCGCTCCTGCCTGGATATACACAGAGAAAGAAAGAAAGCATTAAAAATACAACACAGTGAGCTTTTTTGCATTTTGTTTTACTTTAGCTCAGCGTGGTTTCTTCAATGTTGTCCAAAAAAATAACCCCAAATCTTATATTTTGATGGCTTCCAGCTCGCCTTGGAAAGGTTCGCAGCCGAGTGTGAAGCAGTGGGAAAGAGAATGAGCACCTCCAAATACGAGGCCATGGTTCTCAACTGGAAAAGGGTGGAGTGCCCACTCCGGGTCAGGGATGAGTTCCTACCCCAAGTGGAGGAGTTTAAGCATCTTGGGGTTTTGGTCATGAGTGATGGGAGACGGGAGCGGGAGATCGAAAGAGGGATTGGTGCTGCGGATGGTGAAGAGAGAGCTGAGTGTAAAAGCAAAGCTCTCAATTTACCGGTCGATCTACGCCCCAACCCTCACCAATGGTCACGAGCTGTGGGTAGTGACCGAAAGAACGAGATTCCGGATACCAGTGGCGGAAATGAGCTTCCTCGTAAGGGTGGTGACCTCTCTCTTAGAGATAGGGTGAGAAGTTCGGCTATCTGGGAGGGGCTCAGAGCAGAGCCGCTGCTCCTCCACATTGAAAGGAGCCAGTTGAGGTGGTTCGGGCATCTGACAAGGATGCCTTCTGGGCGCCTCCAGGGCGAGGTGTTCCGAGCTGGTTCCAGCAGGAGGAGGCCCCGGATAAGCGGAGGAAAACGAATGGATGGCTTATATTTTGAGTCATAACTGATAACGGGTATTTTAAAATTGTCTCCAAATAAACCAAAGATCATAATATCATTATCAATTTTAATAGTTTGACTTATTTTGCAATCTCTAAGACATTTAGCATATTTAATCCCATCTTTTGCTGTCTTGTCAATTAAATAGAGGTTTTTCATCTTAATCTTAAACAGCCATGTGTCACTTAATTTAGTTTTGACTTATAATTTCAACTTTTCCCACTTGTTCAGTCCAGTTTAATGTTGTTGCACTGTTGTTGTTGTTGTTGCAGAATTTATTGTAACCTTTGTCCCAATATGTTTTTTAGATTATGTGCTTCAGCTTTACTTCTTTAAGCCGTACAAAACTGCTAAATCATTCAAGTTAACCCTAGTTAATATAGCAGAGTAACCCTTTAAGTCCTTGAATATTGTTTCACAATCTGAATGAATAACCTTAGACTTCAATAAGAGACATTTGGGAAAAATGCATTGACATCAGTCCAGTGTGCGATTTGCAAAACCCCTCGAAACACTGAAAAATTTACTAATTAAAATGACTAATTAAATAGCTGTCACCAGATTTGATGGAACATAAATGAAAGGCAACAAATCCTACATATGCCTTGGTCAGAAAACAGTAAATGATTTCTAGATTGGATGAGTGAACATGCCATGCAGAGCAACCTTTGAAAAATAGCCCCATAAGTTGTTTGTTTTTGTTTTTTTTGAGAATAGCGGCTCCAGGGAGGAATAGGTTAGTTAAATTAAAAGGTCAGATTAACAAGTGAGAACAAGATAAATAGTACCAAAAAAAATTATGATCAATGTAGTAAATGTAAGTTTATATACAGGCTTTTAGTTTTAAACATCAAATTTGGAAACATAGACAGTAATCTCACCAGGGGTGCGGCCAGAAATTCTGGGCCCTCTATATTTTTCACAGATAAAATTTAACCCAATAAACATACCCTGTATGATGCAACATGCCTGCGTTTGTCACTGCCTGAGCTGCATCATAGCAAGAGACGCTATGCTAGCGACAGTAGCTTGGACGGACAGGTGGAACAAACCATTGTGAAAGGGAGGGGTGTGTCATAAACACTACATTATTACAATACATTATTTATTAAATATTATTAAATATATGGTCAAAATAGACAAAATACACTATGTGTAGGAGGGGCCCTAGCATATTTAACGTATATATTAAAAAGCGAAAAGAAATAAGAAAAAAAAGGGATCTAGTCTTCTGGGTCCTTCCTCAGCCTGGGCCCTTAGAATCGTCCTAACCTTCCACCCCTTAATGGCGCCCCTGAATCTCACTACTTGAAGATGTTGTCTAGATTGCATTTGCTAACTATATATTATTTTTTAAGCATATACCCTACATATGTTTATACAAATTGTATGATTTTGTTTTTATCAGAGTGCTATCAGAAGAAATAGTCATTTTGACTTATTGCTAACTCAGACATTACTCATTTTACAGTAATTTTAGATGGAAAACCACACCACTGCCTCACAAGTCTCACACTAGACATATTTTATTTGTGTAAAAGATACAGGGAGGCAAGAAACAAGATTAAAAATCGGATTGTTGTCATGTATCTGTTGACCGTTTCCACGATTCCTGCTATTTTCTGATTTCTCAGGGGAAATTCCTTTTGCACGCACACTTTTGTGATTTCACTTTGGACCTTAAGCTTGAACAGCAAACATCAACTCATCTGTCAAACTGACCACTGCCCATGTCGAGGTTCCAAATAGCAGTTTTAGGTCAAACACTTCTGATTTTCCAACCTCAGATGTACACATCACATAACTATTTATTTATTTTTTATTCTTTGGACATGCACAGTGTCTAGCCTGAATTTGTTCCCTAGGGTCATATTGTTGCTTTAAAGTTCTAATGTAGTGCTCTGAGAGCTCTGACACAGAGAAAAATGGGTACACAACATAAACGGCAGTGCAATCCAAGACATCTTGCATTAAAGTCAAAGAGCTTCCTGAGATACACCAGGACAATTTAAGTTGTTGTTTGACAAACTGAAAGAAAGTGTGCATCACTGACCCATAAGCGGAAGAGGAAAGCCTGAAAGAGATCCAGAATTATATTTCATTCTCACTGTTTTTAATGCTTCAAAGTATAAATTTTAAGGATTCAGTGCTTTATGATGGGCTTTTTCTCGTTCGCTTCTTGTGTTCTTCCCGCAGGCACCTGCCTGTCTGACACCAAACTGAGAGGCTCACCACTTTAACTCCTATGGCTGTGAGCAATGGCAAGAATATTTGTTTTTCAGCTCCAGTTCTTTATCCAGATGTCGAACAGGCTCCTGCATACTGCCGATTCCTTCTGGCCTTATCCAGCTAGAAAACAGCAGATAATCAACTCATTATGTGCAACACAATCTGTGTGTGTAAGGCTATACAGTAGCCCACACACAATCCGACACTGCCTTTGAAAGCAGGGAACAATCATCCTTCTTATTGAGGCTCGTCACACTGATCAGTGATGTGGGTGGCTGTGTGGGAGACAGACATCAACCAAATGAAGTGATCAAAACAGCAACGAGCCACAGAACCACAGCATTTAAAATTCCTTCATCTTGAAACTGCCAGGTTTAACTTGCAACAAGACACGGATACAGAGTTAAAAGAAGCTGCTAAGATTAGACTTTGGTCAGTTTATATGCTGCTAAAACTGAGAACATTTATCAGGATTCATTACGCCAAATATATGCAAATTTAAAAGGAGTGCTGCAGGAAACACCAATCATAGTGATGGCCCCAAGAGGATATATATTTAATAAAGAAAATCCAATAATTCACTGGCAGCAATAATTAAATGATTTTAATATATTTGCCTCTAAATATCTATTAATAGGGAGCAGCAGACCAACAGGTCTCTGTGGGGAAAAGAAATGGTACAAAATGTAATATTGTTCTGTTATTCAAGTAAAATGCAGGGATGTTCATATCATCCAAGCAATGCCAAATCTAATTTATTTCAAAAAGGAAACACTGAATTGGACACTGGGGATTCATAAAATTGAAAACCGCATTGCACCAGCAGAAGAGCTTACACTACAAACTATTTTTATGCAAATGAGTGTTAGGAAAACACAGTGTAACTTTTATCTTTTTTCATAGGGTCAGTAGTCATAAATACAAAGCAATATTGGTATGAAACTATATTTTATTGATTTTCATTTTGCTTCATGCTGAAAGGGGAATTTTTGCATTTATATATTTTGGTTCAGATCCATTAAAGGGCACTTCACTTCAGGAATCAAATGCACAAATGTAATTTTTCCTCTGGTGCCGTTTATCCACCTGTGTTCCGGTGTGATTAGACATGTCTGTTTCTAAGATGTCTAGCGTGTCTTGACTATAATATAACTGCACCACAAAAATAAATCTGATGGAAAACTGCACAGCATCAGTGTCTCTTTTCAGAAATCACGACCATGTCATGTTACCACAATTTTCTTTGTACCAAAACTGCAAAACCAAAGGAAACATGCAGCTAGTTGACTCACAGCTAAGCCAAGTAGGTGTGATGAGGATTTTAAATCTACTTTGTTACGACCCCCTCGTCACAGGTAATCCTTCTGCACAGTTATAGCTAATAAAGTTTGCATGAAACCGTTACTCAGTCGATTTTTGGATTAAGCCGTTCATGGTTTCCAAAAAGAGAAGACGCTGTCGTTTTTCAAATGTACTTTTTTGAATTTTAAGCATTACAATGTGAGTTCTTTTTAATTGTATTAAACTGATGAGAAGGCCAAGTAGGTGTGATGAGTAGGTGTGATGATACAGTTCTGGTGAGACGTTTACATACACTCATAGTTCTGGCATCATTCTGACTGGATATTAAACTCCTCTTTTGGGTACAAGAGTTGCTAAGATCATTTAAACCATTTGGGTCTCCTGTTACGGAGGGGGAAGCGTAATGTTAGCCTGCTTTTTACATTCCAAAACCAGTTCTGGTGCGCTTTGGATCATTTTCATGTGAGCACGCCCAATTGTGTACAAGTTTGAACCGTCTAGCTGTTGATTTGAGGTGAAGTTGAAGAATTAGTGCTGCCTCTTTGTTCTTCTATCCACTTTGGCCCATATACCAGCATCACTGGCAGCAAAACAGCCCCAGAGGATGATGCTGCCACTTGAATGATGCCTTACAGCTGGTACAGTGTTCTCTGGTTATAAAGCCTCACTTTACCCCTTCCAACATATCTCTTGTCATTGTGGCCAGGTAGCTCTTTGTCTCTTATGAACATAAAACCTTTGGCCTCTTTGTGTGGAAAGCAGCAAACTTCAATTGAGCTTAAGGTGTTTGTGATTTTGCACTAGGGGTTTCTTTAATGGTTTAAGTGTACCTATATATTTGACGATGTGTGTATATATCTTTGACCCCGTGTGGGTCAAATCAAAACGCTAAAACACAAATCTCGGATATGTAAAATCAGACAATCCCGTAAAGTTCATGTGAAAGCTTTAAAGCTAAGCTGAAGCTTAGAAGTAACAGATTTGGAACGACTGGAATGAGTGATGACTTAAATCATCAAATCTATTGACTAAGTTTCAGAGCTATGAAACAAGAAAACTGTGCTTACACTGAAATGGTACCAGTTATTAAACAGAGAAATCATCTTTGTGCTAATCAATTTACTTTATTAACAAGGCGTGTTAATAACAAGCAGGCTAATCACACTTGTTGCCTTGACACACTGTTACTTTTCTGGGAAGCTGTGCGTCACGCTACAGCGCGGGTTGCAGTAGAATTATCACATTACTATAAATCAGGCTGAACTGCCCACCTAGTCTTTAAATACGATGAATAATATGACTGATTAGACATTTTTAATTTAATAGTTGATTTCATGCTCATGTAAAATATTGCAATTAGCTAGTTTGTGACATAATCTTTTTTTTTTTTTTTTTTTTAAGATTTTTTTGGTTTTTTTTTTTTTTTTTTTTCCAC
>VUQR01021196.1:12392-32041 GCA_015108515.1 Hemichromis elongatus
TTTTGGAGAGGAGGGGGGGGGGGGGGGGGGGGGGGGGTGGATGGGTGTGCTCGGCTTGTGTACCATGGGTCAGACAAAATAAGACTGTTAGACAGTTAAACATTAGACATGAAGCTGAGGGATGGAAATCATGGCCTGAGTATAACTAATAAAGCAGAATGTACCCAGGAGATAAGATTAGGCTGTAGCCCTAAGCTGTGCTTCCGAGGGATGCTATTGAGCCTGAGGCTTTTGGAGATCTTTAGTCAGCTGATAAAACTCTGTGTGTCTCAAAAGCAGCTTCTTCACTATCAGCTGCTCCTTATACCCTGTAAACATCAACAACAGATGACGTGAGACGTGTTATTGCAGCGAAAATGCGCTGATTAGAATTTTATGCACCGTGTCATCATTTTTGAGCTATTTTGTGTCGGTAACTCACATCAGAGTGGTCATTAGGAGCAGGTGGCTGCCCCATCCAGGCACTTTCCAATATATAATCGACCAAAGGCCCCCCTCAGCAGGGCCTTATTGATTTGGCACATGGGAAAGTTGTCCTACTCATCACGGCACAAACTCATCTACTCGTCTTTCACGTATGTTTAATGGAATGGTGAGATACGCCTAATACATATGCTAACTTAATCTTTGCCTGACTGAATTCATTCGGTGTAGACAGATTTTACCACGCCAATGAAGCTTCCACTCGACAAGCCCTTAAAGGCTCACATAAAGATGCTCCTTCTCTTAAAGTAATAAGATGGGTGATAAGAGTTGTGCACGTATAGTCAATGGCTCATAGATGCCAGAGTTGTAGAACAGACCAGTAGTAGAGGTTCCTCAACCCTTACCATCCCCCCTCCCCCATCAACCCTCTCTCAGTATGGGCCCGCCCTGACACCTGCTCCTGCTGTGCTTATTTTGCTCATGATTGAGATGCCATTTTTACTTTCTGTCCAACCAATGGCCAGTGTTGGGAAGGTTACTTTTACCATGTCTTTATCCCGTTCTTTTCTTCTCTCACCCCAACTGGTCGCAGCAGATGGCCGCCCCTCCCTAAGCCTGGTTCTGCCGGACCTTTCTTCCTGTTAAAAGGGAGTTCTTCCTTCCCACTGTCCCCAAAGTGCTTGCTCATATGATTGTTGGGTTTTTTTCTGTATGTACTATTGTACAATATAAAGTGCCTTGAGGCAACTGTTGTTGTGATCTGGCGCTATATAAATAAAATTGAGCCTCTTAATGCATGTTTTGTTTGGGTTTCCACGGGTGTGGAATTACCAGAAATAGAGAGGGCATAGCATAACATATAAAACAGGAAAGGCCGCCGTGTAATCCATTTATTTCAACAAAGTAACTGTATTCTGAATACCACCTTTTTAAACAGTAACCATAATGGAATTGAGTTACTCATATTTTGTATTTTAAATACGTAATGCTGGTACATGTATTCTGTTACTCCCCATGGCATGGCAGTAGACTGACCGCTGCATAAGGTCAAAGACTATGAATATGACTGTAAAATTGTAAAGGAGCTTTTCTTAATAAAAGCAATTAAATTTGATTATAGATTAAATTACCATTTAATTATTTGGATGAAAACAACACCCCCCCCCCCCCCCAAAAAAACACCAAACAAACAAAAAAACCCATCTGAGATTATTGTCAGCAGTGCCATTTGGAATTGGTTACTAAGTAGGATCTGTTGATAGCAGCAGATTATTGCTCAGCAGAACCCCTGTTGCAGTCATTGGACCATCTGTCCCACCTCAGCCAATGTCACTGGGATGATTCTCCACTGGTGATGCAAAATGCATGAATCCCTGCCTTGTGCATTTCCCTTGGTGAGAGACAAATCTAGTGTACGTTTTTGTTTAAAGAGAAATGACTCAAAATATGCACCTAATGGGCTTAAAAGCCTGCATCAGAAAAAAAAGCTAATGCTTGCACTATAAGTGTACACTGCAAGTACCACAACTGAATCAAAACAGGCCTTTTTTTTTTAAAGCATGATGTCACTGTGTCTTATGTAAGTGATGAGTATGCGTATTCAGTCTTCATCATGGCATTGCTTGAAGTTTCACATTGCATTGTGTTAATTGGCTACTCCCACCAGCTGGAAGTAATGCTAATACACTGAGGAAAAGCCACCATGCTAGCTTCCTGGAGCGCTTAAGTGTGCCAGGGCATCGTGCATGCATCCCGTAGCTGGAAGTGAGCTCTTTGATGTGATTGCTTCTGAGAAACGTCATCTTTTATTGATGCTTCCATTAAAGTAACATAGACGTCTGTGTAGACTTGGAGGGGAGTGAAGGGGGCACGCTGGTGGAACAGGAGTTTACCAGCTAACTACACACAGAAAATACCCTCCCATCCACACCAGCACCAGCATTACACTTTACTTATTTTTCCTCTAGTCCTCATCTTAACGGGGCTATTCCAATACTACAGCTAGGAGTAAGTAATTTGACCTGATTTTTAAGGTAGCCTGCACCCAAGAGAACAATCATTATCCCCTTTTACAAATGATGACAGATGATGATACATGCTGATATTTCTTAGCAACAGCACTTGCTATTTTCTAAGATATATTAGCAGCAGTTAAGTTATTGTAAACATTAGGGTTGAGCAGTTTTCTCCATAGTCTGATCATCTTATGCCAATAACTGATACCATAGCTGCCATGCAGGCATTAAGATTGTGGTATCTGCTGTACATTGTGCATAGTATGTGGTCCAGACATAAAGAGCACAGCTGCACAGAGACAAAGACACAGAAGAGGTTATGCACCATTTCCAGCATAAAGAGAAAGAACCAGCTGGAGAGAGCCGTTCACACACAGCCATGAATGATTTACCCTTAAAACTTTGCTTTAGGATTATAGTTATTTTTATCATAGCTTTGCTAAATTGATCAGTCTGTTTGATGCATAAAGTGGCTCACCTATCTCTTCCTGCTCTGGTCGTGCTCACCTCACACACAGCAAGGTCTTTTACCAGAAACTCACACAACACCTGGCAACATAAATAAGGTTAAAGACGTGTGATAAACTAGCATCTCTGCAAACACATTAAGCTTTAATTTTAACAAGAGACAGAAATGTTCCTTTTCTGTTTTCTCTTATTTTGAGATAAGTGCGGTTCACAACGGTAATTTGAAAGAGAGCAGAGGTGGGAGCGTGAACTTGTGTGTGTGCACACAGGAAAACAAGTAAAAAGAAAAAAAAGAACACCTTGATTGGCTAGCTGTGGTCACGCACTCTGACCGTTGTTTATCATCATCCACTGATACAGCCTTAGTGTTGTAGGCGGGTGTAAAGGCCAGAACAACAAGGGCCAAAACATTATGGTAGATGACTAGGTTAGAGCATCTCCAAAATGACAGGGCTTATGGGGCGCCTTTGACTGGAAGTGGTGAATAACTATTGAAGTTTAAAAAATGCATTTAGCTACCGTGACATTACCTGCCGTTTTCTGAAGTCACATTTTGAAGACTTGATGAGATGAGTGTTTCCAACGAAACACGGGATGTGCGGGATAAACTTTATTGTAATTCACAGCTATATGAAGATGCTGGAGCGAAATATTTTTGTGCCAGATACCACAGAACAATTCCAGGTCTTCTTCTGTTTATGTGGGTCAGTTATCTTACAATGCAAAGGCCAAATAGGGTATTAGACACAGGTGGTCATCACCGTCCAGCCGGTACAGGATTTGGCAGCAAAGAGTCGTTGCCTATTATTTTTTGCGGGTGGACAAATTCAGATGTTTTGCTTGAGGTGATTTTTTACAGCAGCTGCCCTTTATTAGGAATTCCTGACTTTACAATAAACTATATATATAATTCCCAAAGGTTGATCCTGTTCATCTGGACGTAGCGTTTTCAGTGGGAGAAACGTTTTGTCACTCATCCAAGTGAGTTCTCCAGGCTCTGACTGCAGGTTTCCACTATCTGATTCTATAAATCATGAATCAACCTTTCGGGATTTACTTATTTACTTGCCTGGATGATTGAGCATGCATCAAGATATAGATCCATCTATATATCTAGAGATATGAGCTTTTAAGTTTTGGCACTTTTTTGTTCTTTAGCATTTTTGCTCTCACTTTCAAAAATAAACTGAAATTTGTGCCAGTAACTGTGCTCTGAGTATTTAGTGTTGATTTTTATTTCATGAATTTAAATTTATCAGGCTTGTCTTATGTCACTACATGAAATATTTATGAAATCCCAGCAGAATGTTTTTCACAATACAGCAGTTTCACTGGAGCACATTTTACTTATCACTTTCACATCAACTAATTTGTTACTTTTACTAAACTGTTATTATATACCAATAGTGGCAATAGAGTTGACAACAAAACGAAAAGGAAATGCTGTGTCAATTCACTGCTTCAACCAGAACTTCTGTATTTTTATACATCCTCAAAGTAGCTAAAAAAAGAATAGATAAATAGCGCCAAATCACGACAATGGTCACCTTAAGGCATTGTAATGAAAAGACCCTACAATAAGACAAGGTAAACCCAAATAATCAGATTACCCCATTACAAGCAAGCACTTGGCAACAGAGGGAAGGAAGAACTCCCTTTTTAACAGGAAGATTCCTCATGTTTCCATCTGTGGTGACTGGTTTGGGAAAGACTGGAAAAGGGAGATATAACAAGAAACAAAGTATGGAAGAAAGCCAGTAATTTATAATAATTAATGATTAAATGCAAAGTGGTGTGTAAACACAAAGATTAAAATGAGGTAAGGGAAAAAGAAAAACTTATGGGAAACCCCAGGGAAGATTCAGGGTCTCCTGATCCAGCTCTAACTGAAGACACGTTGTTAGGTGTGGAGTTTATTTTCCCAGTGGTGATGTTTTGGTCAGATAAACAGACAGTCTTTCCAAGGAAGTACCTGTTGATGGTGTTAATAATTTCTTCTAATGCCTGTCTTTAATCCAGGGTCCTCCAGGGAAGTAAAAGCTCCCGTGGAGATCTCAGAGCAAATGGTCCAGAAGCTAAGAGGCAAGAATGAGTTTACTGTGCTGGTGACCCTCAAACAGGATCACCTCAACTCTGGGGTGATCCTCTCCATTCATCATTCTGAACACAGGTAAGATCACTTCTCGTTTTATCACATGTGTAAAACGGGTTCTGTCATACACAGGAAAGGTGGAGCATTAGCTCATTTTGGATATACTTGCAAATACGTGAATGGAATATACTACATAAAAATATATTTTAAGAAAGTTCAGTGATGCATGTGCATGACTGGGAAACTAAAGTATAGATCATTTAGTACAGTGAAGCCTGTCAGAATAAATCTCCCTGCCCTACGATTCCAGTTGTGCTCTAAATTTAGTAACTCTCTGTTTTGTCATATGAGCAGACTGGATATTTGTATTTGATAAGCATTTAGATGTTTTACACACTAGTCAAATAAACAAAGAAAATCACCCTGAATGCTAGAGTATTATTCACAGTCCATCAACGATGCAAGCGTCGAGTCTGTAATTGTGAATTGAAAACTGATGAGACACTATCTGCAGTTAGCATGCTAATGTTTTCCATTACTTTGTGGTAGCTGAGCCGTTGGATGATCAGAACAGCAATCTAAATTCCACATAATGCGTTGATTGAACAGTTTGTACATTAAAGCCAGTCCTGAGAAGAGCGCTCACAGGGATGTTAATGACTTTCCCCCACTGATGATTAGCCTTCCCAGCCATTCATATGCAACAAAGCAGCACTGCATGGTTTCATTTAAAACATGGCAGAAATAATTCAGCATCCAAAGTGTTAGCTAGTGCATTTATGGAGTCAAGATGAATGTGCATGCATGGCTAGGGGAGAGTAAATCTATTAGATGTGGTTTGCAGATAAATCAATTCCATTGCTACACTGTCTATTTTTCTTTTGAATAATGTTTCCTGAAAATGACTCTTGTTCAGATAATTCTGTCTTTAAAACGCTGAGGTGATGAGTGTGTATCGGCAGCTCTTTCCATTAGTGTCACTGTGCTGGGTGAATCTCAGCGGTGTGGAGAAGAGGATTCTCCTAGAATACTAATGCTCTAATGTAAAGAGTTGAATCGCTACATGTGGGCCATTGCTGTGTGCTGCTGATGTTGTATTAGACAGCAATACAGCGCCATTATGTTTAGCTTTTAATGTGATCAAATTCTAAATAGAGGAGTTCAGACATTTTTGCATTTCTTTGTGTGACAAATACTTTTTTCTTTAAGCAACACAACTTTGTTGCACTGTAAGATGCAGGAAATGTCTCCCAGAAGTTGTCAGGGTTTTTACTGGAATAAAGTTGCTGGAACTTTTGTGTTGCAGGTTCCTGGAGCTTGAGAGCAGTGGCCAACGGAGTGAAGTACGCCTTCATTATCGCACCAAAGGGCAACAAGATCACACGGAGGTGTTCCCTTACAGCCTGGCTGACAACCAGTGGCACAAGGTCTCTGTCGCCGTCAGCGCATCTCACGTCATACTACACGTGGACTGTAACAGGTAAGATCCTGGATTGAGGGTCTTCGCTTTCAAAAGTAAAAATACAGATTTAAATGTTGCCTGTGTACCAGCTTCAAACTTTGCATGTACTAATCTCATGCAACATACTGCTACAAGGGCCTTAATTATCTGAATTATCTGATTTTCCATAACATAATTAATTCTCATACAATCAGTTTTTTTTTTTTGTCAGTTCACTGAGTTTCTGCAGTGAGTTGCACTTTTTTTGTGTCACGGCAAGCCTCCAATTCGCATAGCAATAGATACTACTGTGTTAAATCATGTAAAAATTATTGCAATGACTCCAGGCATAGAGAGATACGGATTTTAAATTTGGGGAAAAAAGAGATTTCTCATACCAAATTGGCATATGGTGATTTAATTTAAATAGGACTTTAAATTACTTTAAACTAAGTGATCAAATCTATCCTGTTTCATCTTTCAGTAATTTTTTTTTGTCTGTGTCTTTGCATGAAAAAATACAATGTATAATATCTCTCCAAAAGCAGAAACTCCCTGAAAGACAACAGTGAAACCAAAACCTGTTAGGTAACGATACTGCGCTTGAAACTATGGGTTGTGTTTTTAGGCCACGACGTGCTGTGTTGTGTATGGACTGAGTTCACTTGCTGACTCTGGCACGCATGTATCGACATCGGCCATATGTCTTGTGGGTCTAGCGCAGGTTGAACTCACCTTGAGGAAATCTGCGTTTTTACATGCCTCCGCTGTTCACTATGACATGGGAGTCACTGTTTGTGTGTGATGATCCTTCTTGGCACGATAAGAGAACAGACGGCAACGCCATGTGCATCCAAGAAAGCATGTGGCTATCTATACCCTCCATAGGGAAAGAGTTAACAGAAGAATTTAAAAGGGCAGGACCTGCACTATGGGGGGAGGGAGGGGGCATCTTTTCATCACATGAGCCGAACAGGTAGCACAACTGACTTTTTTTGTGATTTTAGCCGTTGACTAATTTATGATCATGTTTTTCCAGGATCTATGAGCGGGTGGTGGAACCTCCCTACATGGATATACCCGAGGATACTTCATTTTGGCTCGGACAAAGGAACGCTGCTCATGGCTTCTTCAAGGTTAATGCTGCAATAAAAACTTCCTTTCCAGAATATATGCATGCTGATGTCTCTCCTGATCTGTCATTACTAAGCCATAAATGATTCAGAATAGCACAAACAAGTAATTCATCTCAGCTGCGGCACCATCTTTTCACCCCGTTCTCAGTCTTGCTTTATACTGTATCTTCTCCCTCTTTGTTTGGCTTGTTTGTTTTTATTTATTATAGCTGTTGGATTTAATTGCATGCATTTCTCAAGGCTTACCATTTTAATTTGAGGGCTGCTCTGCCTACCCTAGGAATTGACATTTTTTTGTCATTGTTTGTTCCCTGTGCCTTAGTCTGCAGCTAAGCCCAGTGCAATTATCTCAGCAACCCCCACAGTGCTTATTTGGGAGAAATCATTAAATAGCCTCTGGACTATGCTCATTAAGCTTAGTCTATATAGTATTGTTTTTCAGACAGAGAGACTTATATCGCCTCTTTCAGACTGGACTGCACTCCTGAATTTCCCACCTGGGGAGACTTGCTGGGGTAAAATGTCAGCTTACTAGCAATTCTAACTATTTTAATCAATCTGCTGGTGACTAGGTCTATGTTTGTTGGTGTGGTGATGGCTGTGTGTATGTGTACCTGTTAATGCTTTATACACTGTCTCCTGGCATTTGAATTTCCTCTGTGTTAATTGGTTGATGAAAGAAGCTCTGGAGGTCACCCACTAATCTTGTCACACAGCAGCATCTTTCCTCGCCACTCTGTGAATCCTTGATTAGTTGCTGGGTAGACATCTCCTGTTTTTTTTTCTTTTTCTCTATCTTTTTTTTAAACACTACTTCATTAGGACACATGCACGCCCACACACATAGAGAAACGTCCGTATGTGTTAGCTAAAAATGAGAAAACCACAGCGTTAGCAGTAATAGTTACAACTTTAGACAGATCACATGCACTAGTGCTTCTTTACTCAAGAAGTTTTGTTTTTTTACACTCAGACACTATACATAACTAAATGTCTTTTTTAGTAACTGAAGTTTTGAATTCTATCAAGCCAGAATTTTTTAGTAGTTCACTTTTTTCTTGGCCTGGTAGGGTGTATAATTTTTTGCAGATCAAAAACTGGATTAATGTTTGAGTGTTAATTTTATGTATTTCCTTACTGCCCATTAAAAAGTCCCACTTTACTTTCTAAAATATTATTGGGCAGATTTATTAAATAACAGCTCCCTTCTGTCACACAAACACAACTATATTCAACCACTAAAAAGTTTCTGTTCAGGAATGCAAGCCAATAACTGCAATTTGGCATCTTAGTTTAAACAAAATAATAATGTGACATGATATGCAATACACGTTATAACACAGTTTCTATTTATAGTTTGTTGCAATTGTGTTTTGCAGAATTTATACTGTGCCGGTAAGTAAATAGTGTTATTTCAAATTTGATCGACACTGCTCCCATCTTCTGCCATTTCTGCACGTTACCGTGAAAAATCAGCAAATAATTTCCCCAGGATTTTAAATTTATGGTGGTAAATTGAAGTGGCGAGACGATTTAAAAAAACAATTTCTCCTAAGTTGCACTGTTCCACTTCTGTAAAGGTAATAAATGCACTCATAGAGTGAAATGGACCAGGTTACTATGGCAACAGAGTATCTGAAAACAGGTACGTGTGTGTTTGGGATTCGGACGTAGGACAATTTGGACGGTTTATGTTTATCAGAGGAGATTGAAAAAAAAAATCCATGTTCCAGCTAAATTGGCAACATAATTAACCTCCTGTAGGTGCGCAGATATGAGATGATTGATCAGAGCGACAGTCCGGGACGCATATTATCCAGCAATCACCCAACAACCTGTCTGTCATATTTCAAAGTGAAAAATACAATTCTGCCTGTTTATTGTTGTGAGGATACACAAGCTTGGGCCCCACATTATCTAAAATATTAATTACTTAAACAACTCTAGAAATATTACAACCCTAAGCCACACCCACAGCTCTCAAAGTCCTCATTTCGCGTATATTTTTTTTCTTTTTAGCATAAGATGTTACTCCCTATGATCAAAAGGTTGTTATGTCTGTGCCTGTAGGGAGTGATGCAGGACGTGGAGATCCTGGTGATGCCACAGGGTTACATCTCACAGTGTCCAGACCTAAACAGAAGTGAGTGCAGTAATTCCATTACTGTTGATTCTTAATTACCTTCAAACTTACCTTTTAACTTATTTGCTTACAACCTTACTTTCAGATTACAGTTTAGATAAAATGTACCTTTTGTATTTATTTGATATTATGATTTATTAATATTATTTTTCAAATGCTGAGTAACGCTAAACAGTTCAACAGTTATTGGGTGTTTTGCAGTCAAGTCAGCAAAAAGTGGGACTCTCTGGGTTTTTCTTGTGTGATCGTTAAAGTCATTATTGGCACAATTTTGATGATGGTACTGTTTTATTCAGTTTTAAGAGGACAGAACCAGCTGTTTACATCAATGCAAAAAGCTGTGAAATTTTATCTCAGCAAATATGATAGATGAAATAAACTGTATCAGGCATATTTCAGAAATCAGTTTAGCATTACTTTTAAGTGGTAATCTGTGAGACTATTTGATTTAGAAATGTTTTGATGCAATGTTTTTTTTTTTCCTTTTCAATCACTGGTTGTGTAGTGAAATGTTTTTATTGTCCGTTATGATGATGTGTTTTCGCTGGGAACCTTTTTTATATTCCAGGTGTCTGTTTTATCTCATCTCATTGTTGGAGTTTGTTGCAGACAAACACTTTATTTTTGCAGAGAGTGAAAACCACACACCCACAGCTCATGGTTGAAAATGATTGTCCCTCAAAAAGTTTGCTTAATGCGTTTTCCACTAAATTGGACACTTTTACAGAGGGTGCATCTCACTCTTTTAGTAATATATACTATGTATATATATATATATATAGTTTAATATGTTATTAATATGATTGGTAATTATTATCTATTACTGTTAAACTAATGAACTGTTTCAACTATTCAATATGTTTAAAACTGTTATATTGTTATCTGCTTAGTTATCATGCAGTTAACATAGATTATCAGAATGGAAGATCACATTATTGCACGTACCTAAGTTACTTTTTATTGTTCCTTGATTTTCAGCATGTCCAACCTGCAATGATTTCCATGGACTAGTGCAGAAAATAATGGAGCTACAGGATATACTTGCAAAAACATCCAGCAAGGTAATGTAATGTGTGTGTTGTGTGTGCTGATTTGACATTTAATCCAAAACAGAGAGAGGAATGGTAATTGCTCCTTTGAATTAAATGAGTAAAAAAATATCCCCGTGTCAATACAGTTCTGTTATTAACATTCATTGCAACAGGCATTCAGAGCCGTATTAACATTTGGCTCTGCCTATTAATGAAGTCTTTTCTCTTCTGATGGAGAGACTGAGAGTGTATGAGGTGTTAATAGTATCTCATGAATGAGTTTTGTGATGCTGCTGGTTTGCTTTTGAAGCTCCTTTTTTTCATGTGAATATAGACATAGAACGAGGCTGACTCATGTCTTCTTTTCTACTTGGTTTTTGTCTTTTGGGTGTGTTGGGGGGGCGTTGGTTGTGCAGCTGTCCAGGGCGGAGGAGAAGATGAATGGGCTGGATGGCTGCTATTGTGAGAGAACCTGCAGCGTCAAGGGGGTCGTCTACAGGGAGGATGAAAGCTGGACAGATGGCTGCAGGAATTGCACATGCACGGTGGGGCTTCTCACAAGGGTGCTCGACTGCGTTGTGTGCATGCTAGTGTGTGTATGTCTGACCATTAAAAGGAAAGGGGAGGGGACGTGCGGTTTTGTGTTTGTGTGCATGTGAAAATACTGGGTCTGAAATTATGTACTTGTCTCACTGTGTGTGATTATATGTTTACAGGCATGTGAGCGAATATACGCGTGAGTGTGCGGGCCAATATGAGTGTGTGCGGGCATTTGTATGAATGGGATAAAATGCATTTTTAATCATGCATTGTTGTATTTATTGTGTTGTGTGCATGCCTCAGTTGGTGTGCATCTGTGTATGTGAGTGTCTTCGTGTACACATACATTCTCTGCTCTTAGTGCAAGCTGCCTTTTTGTCTTGAACCCCTGTTGATGGAGTGTGTGAAGATGGGGGTGTGGGTTTGGGTGGGGTAGAGGTGCAAAGTGCAGGCGCACCGTTGTTGACAGCTTGTAGTATTGTTATTTTCATGCACTAGCTTGAGGGTTGCCCTAGTTACCCAAGAAAAGATACTGTATTAAAAACCTCCACAGTACTCAGGATTAGACGCATCAACAGCAGTGCTTAATAATACGCTATTCTCTCAAGGGTCTACTTTGTGCTGCACAAAGTGTGAATAATTGCCAAAAGAAGAATTATAAGCGGCTGGAGATCTTATGCTTGTACTACATCGGCAAACAGATTTCACTCCCTTTCAGTCTACTCTGTTTCGGAACGTGAAACTCATTCACTGCTTGTGAACTGCTCCAACCAGCCAATGAGATGACTTTGTGCACCACTGCCCAACATTCAAAAGATAGGAAATCACATATCTCTCAGTGCACCGCACCTAATTGCACTTGACAGATGATAATTATCATCAGGGATTTGTTCTACCCACTCATCCAATGAAATCGCTTCATTCGTCAGGAACGATGTTTTGCCATTCCTGGGCTGCAATTAAGGCATTAAATGGGATATGTTCTTACCTTATGTGTGGTAATTAGCTGTGACCTTTAAAATTCAAAGGTCATGCATTAAGATGTTATCAATTATGTGGATCAGGTTCATAGATGTTGCTGTCACAGAGCTTTCATCCATGGAAACTATGTTAATTACAGTAACAGCCGGAGAAAAGGAGATAGTATTTAAATATATTAGATATACAGATTACTGCAGAAGTCTTCAGTTTAGCGGATATGCAGCTAAGTATTCATACTCCTCGACTTTGCCAGAATCTTGTGAATATTTAGAAGATGGAACATAGGATTTGAGGGGTTGAGTAAGCTACAAACATCTGTGCATTCTGTTGATTTATAATGTATTTATAATGGCATAATTACATTCTAAAATGGCTTAATTTCAATAGTAGCCTTGCATGCATTTAGCCTATCCCAATTATACAATTTGGGTGAACAATATAATAGAAACATTAACATAATGTGGTAGTTCATCATTACCAAAAACTCTACAAACTTCATAAAAGTGTATTTATTGATGGACCACTGTTTAGCTTCAATGGTATGCTGTACAGTAAGAATTTAAAAAATGCCTGACAGAAATTTCAATTTATGCTTGAAGTTCAAAAATAATATTATCAGCCAGTATCAGCCACACTAATATATACCATGATATTAGCTATATATCAATATCAGCATTTATTAAAGCCAATACATAGTTTAAAAAGAAGGATTGAAAAGGAAGAGGTGTGAGAAACACCCTTCAAGTATCTTATGTGTTGACAGTGCATAGACTGCCCACCAGAGGGCACACTGTAACTACCCTGCAGTACCCCACCAATTACCACCAGCTGATATTGAGAATCAGATGATCTTAGGAGTACTCCAGTATTTCATAACAAGATTATACTTAATTAGCATTGTTATATTATATTAGTGAGGACAATTGTTGGGGAGATCTATTTGCATCGGAAAGAAAAAGATATTGGCCGACATATCCGATTTTTAAATCACCAATTGTTTTCCACTTTTTCCAGTCTTATTTTTTAATGTTGAATCCTAATTATTATATATCTTGTTTAAAATGCAGTATTTACCCCATTTAGGTAAATATTTTCAAATATTAAGAGTTCATAAAGAAAATTAATATAAATATAATAAGATTTTAGAATTCTTCACACTGAAGTAATGTGTATCAGTTCAAGCATCAAACGTCCAGTGTCACTTGAATTCTAGTAGTTACTCTTTAAACAAAGTGTTGTGTTTCTCTCTACCAGAATGGCACGGTGCAATGTGAGGCCATCTCCTGCCCTCCCCCTCAGTGCCCGGCGGGCACGGCACCTGCCTACGTAAAGGGTGCCTGCTGCAAGGAGTGCCAGCGTGAGTGAAGTACCCTTAACCTCAGCACCCTCCTACACTCATACAATCATGGACACAATTGCGCAAAAACGCGCACACATAACAGCAAAACAACCTCCATCACCAGATTTAGAGCACATATAACGCCTCCACAAGGGCTGCCTGACAATTGACCAGGGCTCTGCTGTGTTGCTAAGCTACCTCCTAACATGTCTCTTGAGATGAGTCCATCCTTTTTGCATATACATGGACCAATCAATTATTCACTAGCTGGCTTTCAAAACACAGATGGCCACCAGTCACACAGACTTGAGCCAGTAAATCTGGGATCGCTGCATGTGATGTAAACTAGTTCCTATTTATGGCATGGCATGTTGAGGCTGTGAGAAAAGTGAAGAGGAAGGGAATGTTAAGGGTCTAAAATGATGCTCATGATCACACTGGCAATAGTGTCTCCATAAATGTCCATTTATTAACTTTTGAACACTGATATGTTCTGGCTGGATAAATAATTCCATTTCATCACATTGCTACATAGAGGGTCTGTTTTTTTTGTTTTTTTTTCCGAAAGACTTTGAGCTAAGCAATGAACTCTTATTAGCCTCTTCACCGCAGCACTCTGCATCTCATATTCTCTCAATTCCCCTCTCAATAAAAATGGATTTCAGTGGGTATTATCGTATTATCTTTTTTTTTATTTTTATTTTTTATATTCTACTGATAGTATCCCAAATGAAACTTTAACAGATGTGATATATTGTCTTTTGAGAGGCAAAAAGACCTGCCTGCCAACTTATAGAACACAATCTAGCACATGCATTGAGCAGAGGAATTTATTACCGTACGTTTGAGTGTTTTCAACAACTGGTGTTCTCACCTGAGATGTGTTGAAGGTTACACACCATATGAGCAATAGAAAAATGTACCAGACTTTGTGCGTGTGTGCGTATAGTATTTCTTAGCAGATTTGACTCCACGTCTTGTGCAGGCTGACTTCATTTGAGAGCTTCTTCATCACAAACACCCACGCACTTCTGCCGTTGCTCTTCCTGCTTTGCTTGTAAGCGAATGACACAGTGAAAATGCTGCAAACGCAAATAATAGACAGGATTTACTCCCTATCAGGAAGAAACAATTAGTCTGGGATGCTAATCATCTCGTGTCAGCATCTTTTTAACACGGAACCACAGGCCTGGGCCGATACGCAGGGGCTTCAAGCGTGACTGTAAATCTGCTGCCGTGTTACCCAAATACAAACACGTAGCAAGTAATGCCCTTAAACTCAATCTCCCAATTCTCCCTTGTGTCAATGAGGTAGACAAACACACAGCTAATTACATGTGCTCTCGCTTTGGAGAGAAGTGTACCACAAGTTTCCTTGCTACAAAGACATGATTTGCTCTCCAAATTAAAGGCTTATCTCACAGCGCAGGGCCTTCCAGGGAGGAATTCTGAGTCTCTATTTTTTTGTGTGTGATTGTCTGTCAAGTAGAGCACCAAATGGCTGTTTCAGAAGTCCTTCGCTTTTATGATACGCCGCTTTGTGATAAGGCCTGACCTCCAGTGTCAATCATTTCTCCCCCTTGTATCAGACTGAATCTGTCTGACCCCAACATCTCATCAAACACACACTTTCTGCCCATGTGATTATTTTAACCTCCACCACCCCAATAACCCCCAGTTACATGAATTGGCTTCTCCTCAGCGCTGCACTCAGGAGTGCGTTCTCTCCCTGCATATTAATTATGCCATCACTTCTTCTGTTGTTACTTAATTGAGTTTGACACGCTTGATTTGGTTCAACTCTATTCACCTGAGGGCTTTAAAAAAAAAAGGTCTTACAAAAAAAAGTGTAAATAATAAGGACAGATTATGTGATGCACGTTAAACAGCACTGTTAAATAACTCCTGACATCTAACTAGTGTTTGCGGTCACAGCTGAGTGGAGACGCACAGATTTGGGTTCAGCGGTTACAAAAAGGGAACAGTATGATTCCAATGTACATAATGAAATCTTTTTCAGATGAAACAACAAAAAAACCTCACAATCTGAACAAGGGCCTTTATTGTTTACAACAAACAGCAATTCAGATCAGTTTCCTGCTAGATCCACATCATCTACAAATTTAATAAAAGGTCCCCTAAACAAATTCTAACACTCCTTGTTTGCTCTTTAAGGTATAATTTCAAATGGAAGCTCTGACATCATTTGTCCTTTTTAGTGTGTAACATTTGGTGGTTTTCTAAAACAATGCTGTTAGTTTTTGGCATTTAAAAAAAACAAGGGTCATAATGTTTGCTTCCTTTTTTGAAGTAATTTTGTTTGTCTGGATCCAAACCAAGTAGAAATGAGCTCGGGGCTCGTGCAATTTCTGTTTGAGATCATTTTCTCACATGTCACTCTGACCACTTTGCAAAATATTTGAATCTTTCTGCTCTGCCAGCCTGGAGAAAAGTAGTGTTTCTTTATCAACTGTGTATTTAGTTTATGGATATGGTGCATTTATTTTATTATATTGATTTAACTTGGTGGGAGTTACACATGTTTCCGATTTCCAATCCTATGCTTAGGTTTCAGTAACCAAATTGTTGTTCCTTGCGTGTAGCATAAACTGTGAGCTCTCTCATGATAGGATATAAGCAGATTATAAAAATCTGATGGGCCTTTTTTTGCCTTTTGTCCTCATTATTTCAGCCGCTGGTTGTGGGGTCTAGTAAATTAGTTATGATGATGCAATTTTACAATTCAGATTAAATTTGTATCTGAATTCTTCAGAGAACATACAGATCCCAAATCTGTTCAAGCTCTTTAGGAAGCTCCGATCCACAATGAAGCATTTGTTCTTCCTGGGGTGAAAAAGTGGTTAACCCTAATTTGGTTGATATTGTGACAGATTGTTTGGCTCTTTTAATTATTTTTCAGGTTGTCAGTATTCTTACCAGTCAGCAATATATCAGAGAATATTTAGTCAAAACATTAAAAGAACACACTTTTTCATCAGAGCGTAGCATCAGGTCAGTTAAACTGGCTAGTTAAGGAGCAGCGGGGTGGGGGTTAATTTGTTTCAGCTGCTTTGGTGTTAATGAAATTAGCAACAGGCACACCAGAGGTGCAACAATTAGACAGCCCACAAAACATTAATGGGTTTACTGTTGGAGGCCTCTCTGTTTTATTTTATTTTATTTTTTTTGCTAGATTTCGCAGTTGTGGATCCTACAGATTTGCACAGGTAGTCCAACTCTTGCAGAAGGACACATCAATACATGCCAATGCCACAAGGTTTGCTGTGTCTCCCGGCAGAGTTACAAGAGCACGGAGTAGATTCCAGGAGATGAGTAGTTACTCAAGGAGAGCTAGACAGGGCCGTAGAAGATCCTTAAACCATTAGCTGGACTGGTATCTGGTCCTGTAGGAACAGGGGGAGCACTGCCAGAACTACAAAATGAGCTCCAGCAGCACACGTGTGTGAGTGTCTCTGACCAAACAATCAGAAACTGACTTCATGAGGGTGGCCTGAGTCCTAACGTCCTCTAGTGGGCCCTGTGTTCACTGCCTGGCATGATGGAGTCCAGTTGGCATTTGCCAAAGAATATCAGAATTTGCAGATCTTAGTGCTCTGTGCTTTTCACAGATTAATACATGTGCCAGACATGAAAGGGTCTCGAGAAGCCATGGAGAACATTAGGTTCCCTGTAATATGGTTCAGCATGACTGATTTGCTGATGGGTCCATAATGGTCTGGGGAGGCATATCCATGGAGGTATGCACAGACCTTTGCTAGGCAGGCACACAGATCACTCAGTACTATTCTGAGTTGAAATTTCAGCAAAATGGACTAGCCTGCTGCATCATTTTTTCAATTTGATTTTCTTAGTATCTTTGAATTCAGCTCTCTGTAGGTTGATGATTTTCATTTCCATCAAATGATGTAGCATCCTTTCCTTCCTAACACATTACCCGGTCCATATGAGTATAGATACATGTATACACCATGCTTTTTTTTTTTTCCATATTGAGATCAGATGTTGCTTTCAGTTTGTCCCTTTATTTTGATTTTTTTGAGCAGTGTATATGTGAAGAGTTTGATCATTAGGTTCGATCTAAGGTTTTACTGATCAGTTATTTTACAAATAAAGAACAATAAAGATAATTCAAATTAAAAGTCATTATTTTTTAATTAATGAGGTTATTAATTTAAAATGAATTATGGGCATCTTGTTTTTCTTTGCATCTGATTGGTAGTTGAAGACGTCATTAAGACATTAAGGGCCAATCTGGGAAACCAAAGGCATGTATGCTGGCTTAATCTATGGATAATACATTTTAGAGTCCACCATGTCCAGCGGATATCCAGGCAAAGATTTACTATTCTATTTTGCGGTCCTTGTTTACAAATGCAGACACGTTTTTAAAATGCTAATAAAAACTATATTTGTGTTTTAACTACATAGATTACAACAACAACATATTTAAGAAAGCACAGTCCCTGCTTTGCTCTCTGTGGAGATCATTTATCTGCATGCAACATGAGCCTACCTGGACGACCTTATCAATAGAATCTGAATACTTATATGCAAAAAAACAAAAAACGTATGAAAAAATTCAGCAGCTGTTTAAACTGAAGGATCATAAGTACTGAGCTGTTATCTGTTTGGAAATGATGGGTGTCATTGTTCGCGTCCTTCCATCTCAAAACCCGGCAACTGCAAGGGCTTTGTTGCGTTTTTCTTTTGTATTGTATTTTTTTACTCACATAAAATTCTACATCTTTCACAGATTTCAGCTAACATTTCTGCTACTCTTTGGTGATCATCAAACATTGTCTGAATCTAAATGTCTTACGCCAGCACATTTTTTGGACCTGCATTAATTAATTAAAAATAGGTCACAGCCATTTAAAAAAAAAAAAGGGAGAAGTAGGGTTATCATCCTGTGCAGATGATAACCCAGATTTTAAGAAAGCAATGTGCTTTTATGTGCATATTTATTTAGTATTTGTTCATGGTGCCATTTATTTATTTAATTATTTATTTGTGTGTATTTATGTGTCTGTTAACAGCTGTGTGCTTATTCGGTGGGAGAGAATTGGTGGAAGGAGATCAGAAAGCTGTACGTGACTCTGCTGGCAGGTGCCTGCTGTTTGAATGCAGGGTAAGTCATATCCACACACGCACACACACACAGAAATACACAACAATTTTCATTTAGAAGGTTCTTTATCAAATGTCTTTTAGAAAGAGACCCCACATTAACTCATGGTGCTAAACACTTCATGTCTGCTAATTCCCATGTTGCTCCGTATGACAGCTTACTAAATACTTACGCTGTGTGACCCACTGTGGCAGGATACAATGCCCCATCTTGTGAGTTTGTCCACTTTAACTCAATTTCATTGATCTGTCTTGTCGCTGTCCTAAAAAAAAAAAGAAAATTTACATTTGGAGGAGGTGTACCTGTCAGTCAGAGAATGCCACATCTATTCTTCAGTACCAATCATCAGATACCACAGTGTTCCCAAATTAGATTCATTCCCCAATTATTCAAAGTATTTGCTTTTGTCTGCCTGGTGCACCAGATGGGTGGGTTGCTCAGTTTTGGGAGTAATTCGCTTGATGACATTATTCCAGGCAGGCCCAATCAATCACAGAAAAATGATTTGAAGTTTTTAATCACCCGGCTCTATCATATCATCTAGCTCCTCCATAAATTCTGCAAAGCTCCATTAGAATCTGCGGTTTCAGACAGCTGCCTGGCTTGCTTGCCCACACCTGGCCCATCTGTAGTCCCAGTTAACTGACTGGCAGTCACAGGCAGATCAAAGAAGTGCTGTCAGTCAGCCCACTGCTGCCTACTTCTGCAGGCTTCCCCTGACAGCTGCTTGTCATGTCTCTGATCTTCTGTCTGCCTGCTGGCTGCGAGGGAGGTGGGTTGGGATAGGGGCGCAAGTTTTGGGTGGTGGGTGGCAAGAAGTAGATGGCAAGGCTTGTTTAGAAAGTTGTTTGGGGACTTTTGGGGGGGGGGGGGGGTTTTTTCCAAAAT
>VUQR01021196.1:39885-52577 GCA_015108515.1 Hemichromis elongatus
AATGTGAAACACAGAACGATATTGTGTTAAATGAAGAAGTGGTGTATGCAACGGGCCTTTGATGCACACCATATCACGGATTGTGGCGTTTTACTAACTCACTTTACTCACTTTACTCGCTTTACGTGCAGACACAGCCACATTATTGAATTAATTATGATTTAATGAGGCGCATTTAGGCAAAAGCACCTCCAGTGCTAAATAGTTCAAGAAGTGAGGCACACAGGATACAGCATTTATGAAAACAAACATGTAAACACATAAGCACAAATTACTTACTTAAAAAAATTACAATTATAAACAGGGAAATATAAAAACTGTATATAAAAGATGGCATTTTAAATTTTATAGACAAAGAAACATCCAGAAAAATCACATTACATAAAGTTTATAAATTTCATTGACTGTCCCAGGAGATACTCCGGATCTCAACTCATTATATGTATAGAGAACACCCATCCCATTCATTCACGATTACTTGGAAATGAAAGAAATATAAAGTGACCAACAAACAAACTGCTGCACTTGGCACCAAAGGTTTAAGTACTAAGTCATGTTTTGCTTATTGATCACCTAATAATTTCAAAGACATGCAAATCAACTGACACCTTTTATGTGGTGCGGTTCTTTTTTTCTTGTGATTTCTGGTTGATATTCTGTCTCTCTCCATTAAAATGAAACCATAGCTCATCTCTTTGGAATCAAGCAATCTTACAAATTCAGCAGAGAATCGAATAACTATTTCCCCCACTGTAAATGACAAAGTGAAGTCGTTGTGAAAGCACCTTCATCGCGCACTCTTTCTTATTGCCACCCCACATCAGTGGTTGCAAAAAGAAGTCCAATTGTTTTGAAGTCTATGAGAGAAGGAACCTACTTCTAAACTGATTTATGAGCGCAGCAAACATTTCCCTGTTGAGTTTATGGTCTCCATCAATAATTTGAAATCTGATGTAGTACAGTATGATGTTTGTTTTGTAAATGATGCTCTCCATTGTTTCAAAACAATAAAGATGATAAAGCGGGATATGATTTAGTGCATGGCTACCCTGTGATTGATTGTCCTCTGTTCCTCAGTCAGATTCACCCTTTCAAAGATGGCAGCAGTCAGTTTGCTGTCCACAAGCAAAGGACTGATGTTACCAGTTGGCTTGTGCTAATTTTTTTTTTTGTTATGAATAATTAAAATCAGCAAGGAAAACAAAATTGCACATAACATATCCAAATGCATATTTTAAAACAATTATAAAGCAACCACAGGATAATGAGACTGTTGGGCCAAGAACAAAAGCAAGAATTTTAATAATTGATTAAAAAAGACTAGACCACTTGCAAACAGATTGTGTTATCACCCGTAAGCCATGATTGTGTGTATGTGTGCACAGTGTCGAAGTACACCTTGTGTTTGTGCGCAGACCAACCCCATTGCTGCAGCTGTCTTTTAAATGTCACAAGGTGGCAGCAAGCTAATTGGCACTGACTGAAGAGCACAGCCCGCTCCAAAACCCAATCACTGCTGGGATGAGCCCTGAGCCTTTGGGCTCCCCACCTGCTAGGGCCCTGACCCCCACACACTTTGATGAATGGCACACATGCACACACAGGGAAACATATACACACCCTGACTGGTCATGTGTGTTTACCTCTGTGACCCTGGCGAAATGTCACCCACAACAGACGGTCCCACCATCACTGAGATAGTTCCCTCCTGTGTAAATAACAGTATCGCAACAAACTCGCCCACTACCCTTTAAATGTCACATGGGAGATCACTCCTCTGTGGTTCTTTTCCAGATGGGATCACACTCAGCTCTACTTTTTATCAATGTGTTACGGTTACTTTGAATTCAGCGAAGAGTCAAAATATTTAAAAATTGGAGCTGTTAGAGTAGAGTGAACTCTTTTAAAGCTGAGTAACCACTCCAAGCTATTTTCATGCATCCCACTGAGTAATTACTAGGTACTGTATGCATATTTTAAAAGTAAGTCAATAAACTGCCACATCTTAGAATAACTTTAGATTTCCCTATTCCAGGTAAAATCAAAACTATTCTACTAAGATCATGTAGCTCTTGATACAACCAAAAGGCAACCTAAGCTTTACATTGAAATGCAAAAGCCAGAAAAAAAGTAAAACTCAGTATGCAGCAACGCATGTTTCAAGACTAAGCATGATCTTCCGATCAGCCTTTCAGAGAGCTCTGATAGCTGTTAATGCTCCTTTGTTGCTGATTGTCTAGACCTCTGGCCTGCAGGCTACAAATAGTCACAGAGTGATGCGTGATGGATGATGATGCTCGATCGATTTACGCTTGGTTGAAAACACTTCCCAGATTAATGACAGCCCTGATGGAGACCAAAGCCCCATTCAGGCTTGCTGCACATAAACAAGGCAGTTTTGTCCATGACATTCACTTGAGTCATTCCAAATTAAAGTGAGTAACGCGTGCGTTTAAAATAACTTCATAGACGCACACCTACGTGCACTTCAAGCCCGTTAGATGTTTTCAGGTTCGAGGATTGTTGCAAAAGTGGATGAAGCTTTATTCCCAGGTGGAAATTGCAAGTAGCTGTTGAATGTTATAGATTGTGTGCATAACCTGACAAGAAAACAACAACACATGGTCTAACACACACACACACACACACACACACACACACACACACACACACACACACACACACACCTTCTGGAAACTCTACTTGCAGCGAGGCTCTTCACAAACAGGTAGGCTTCTAAGTGTTTACAGTGATTGATTACAGTGTGTCTGATATTTAGACGACTGCACTCCCAGAATGATTTATACTCTCGTTGCCTCCTAATGGTATTCTCTCCACTCAGTCTTCTTAATTGGCTCCCGCTCCTACCCAAATTGACAGTGACGTTTTGCATATTTGTTTTGGGTGTTTTCAGGCCTGCTTGTTTAGGAGTGATTGTCCAAATTGGCAAGTTGAGAATGTGCTGAAAACAGTTTTCTGCTGATCTGTAGTTCATCTTTAGGTACCGGCTCAGAAACGAATCATCTTTGTTCCATTTCCAAGAAACGCATTTGACTCATGTTCTTTCTCACTCTGATTTCCCTACGGGTGTAAATGAAAGCAAGTAATTGTCCCTAAAGATTGGAAAAGTTAAAAACCAGACAGATTTATAAGCACCTCACTTCAGTGTTCCAAAAAAGTACTTTATTTCAAGTAAATTAGTTTCTTGAGTGGTTTTTCCCAGGCTCACCTTCCAATACAACTTCCAGCATCACAATGCAAAGAGACTCCCCCCACACACTAAAACAGGCCCTTTAAAACATTCTCCAACGCATTCATCTGTCCACGAGGAACCGAGGCCAACGGTGGAGGTAATCTGCTGAGTGGAACACAGATTGGCCAGCAGGGACAGCTTGTTGTCTATAGCGCTCTTTCTTTTCACTGTAGTACATTTGAAAGGAACTGGCTACTGAGAAATATCAGGCAACATCTTGGCAAGCCTGGCTCCTCTGCCGTTTATTGGAAACCATCTGCGTGAGTAAGTGAGCTGGTTAGGGACGGAATGAACAGATGAAAAACACAAAAAGAAAGGGAAATAGTGGGAGAGGAAAAGAGTTGCTAGTGGAATGGGACAAAAATGGGGTTCCTTTGTTGGATGTCCAAAGAAAAATGGCATTGTTATCTCCTACATCTTGATTATACTGCAGTTTCAGGCACAGATAGTGACGATGGTCCCTATTAAAAAGTACATGCTATGCAAGCGGGCAGGGATAAGTTGCTATTTCCTATTTGCATATTGTATCTGTACTATCACATAGCAGTAGAGGGAATATTTAAATGTCAGAACAACAGCACTAAGTTAGTAGGTTTGTGGTATCATTATGCAAATTGAAGTTGCATTGGAATGCATTTATATTAATATAAACATATATTTAAAGTTTGGAGACACAGGCATCATCTTTTACTGAGATGGTAGTTGCATTTTGAAAAGTCAGTCACTTATCTCAGCATTTCTCATTAACAACGTGTGCTTTAGTTACACCCCCTTCACATTCTAGTGCCAAGTCTTTGGGTAGGTGGTACCATGACTTTGGACTCTATTAATAGAGTAGCTTTGCATGATTCACAGTTCAAAATAATCCAATAATAGTGAGCTTTGGTGCAGCCCCTTAGTTTATTGATTGTCTGAAACAAGCTTTTTTTTCCTGCTCCTTTTAAGCCATCTTTTTTTTCCTGATTGGCTGCCTCTCACTAACAGAAAGTGTGAGCAGCAGACCCAGAGCGCTATGTCTGTGGTCACTACATCAAACACATCTTCTCCTTAAGCCATCATACACTGTTGATCCAACAGTAAAGAAGATGCTCTCTGAAACCAAATGCATATTACACATATCTGCAGCTTCAGCTTACAGATATGACTTACATCTCTCCTTACCTCATTATTTTGAACTTTGGCATAATATGCATAATAAGTATTGTAAGAGTATATACACACACCCTTTAATCAGGGTGATTTTGCTGATGATGACACAAATATTACTCAAAGAAAATGTTTTATCTTTTTTAACTTTTTTTCTAAATAAATAAAGTAACTTGCACATTATCTCATTGTTCAGCAGCATCAAGTAAAAGATACATCCTTCTCTAAGCACAGGAGAGATGTACTTGTCTAGATAATGCAAAGCTATTCCTCATCCTCAGATATGACTATGATTGATTCACTTGTTATGCATGAATATACAAAAATGAAAAAAAGAGTGCATAGCCACTTTCGAGCCATCATTCGCCGTGTGGCAACAGATTGACCCCCAAGCACTCCATTCAGTGATAAAGGCTGCAGCTGACTCCCGGCCAACCTTCTTTGCCTGGTGCATCACGTGTGTCCATGTGACAAGCCAATCAAGAAAATGGGAGTGCATTAATGGAGATAGAGATGGTTTCTCTCCACCACGCAGTCACGCTGTGCCCCTCATCATCTCACCCCCTAACATATTGTTTTAACAAACGCAACTGCTGTCACCAAGGGCAGGATGGATGGTTATACTTAATAGGCTCTAAATCAAAGCTGCACTATGGACGGCCAATCAGAAAGTGGGAAGCTGTCACCAGATCCGTGCTCAAGGTTACTGCTGCAATAGTGAACACACTGAATTTTTCTCCCACTGCCTCTTCAGTTAATACCTTTCGGTGCCTTCTCTCCACTTCTGTTTCTCAGCCATCTAAAGTCTCTTTCTCCTGCTGTCTCGATTGTTCACTCTCTAACACACACGACACTGTTTCTCGACTTCTTTTTTTTTTTAACTTTCTCGCTCTGTATGTTATTCTACAGGTTTGCCTGCCCTTTTCTTCCAGCCACCTTCTTTATCTCTCTCACTTCTCAATCTCAATCGTTAGCTTTTTGTTCCTATCTGTCTCATCTCATCTGCTCTATGTTATAGCTTCTTCTAGCTTTGTTTCTAATCCAGTTCTGCTACTAACCTGCCCTTCTATACGCACCTTCTCTTTTTGCATTCCATTTTCTTCCTGCCTTAATCACTTCCCTTTGTTTTCCTTTTTTCTTTCAGAACTAGTAAAAGTTCGGCCTCCATCCATATAGTGAAGGGCGCATGCACCTTCATAGGTGGTTTGTGATTGTCTTCTTGCTTTATTTATCCGTGAAGCCACTGAATAGCTTAAAGCAGCAAGTATTGATGGAACTGTGAAAGGAAGAACACCAAGCAAATGTGAAGGCGACAGTTGTAGGCAGGTGTTGAGCTCCTATTTGGCTGGGTGGGTGGGTGGTGCGCTACCCAAGGACACGCAAGCCGAGTGAATGCCAATGCAAATCTATTGAAATTCAATTTGAAGTGCTCTTCGCAAAAGCATCTGGCACAGAACATGTTCCGCAGTTTTGTTCGCTTTTGCTCACTTATAGACACTGAATACACAGAATTAATAATAAATTGGTAATGTCAAGAACTATAGAACTTGTCTCTCATAAAGTGTTTTCAATTGACCTGTATTGTCAGTCGAAATAAAGCCCCAGTGGGTGTAACATGGCTGAGTTTGTTCAGTTTGACTGAATTGCATTTGATTGCATCACATTATCTAGATTATTTTGTTTACCCTGGCAGTATTTTGCATCTTCTGTCTGAAGGTTTGGCATGCAGTTTAGAACCCAGGAATAGCTGTTGCCTTAGCAACAGCTAATATGGATCCAAAATTGGAATCATGAGAGTGAGAAGGAAAAACAAAGGACAATCTAATGAATTATGATCTTGAAGCTGCACTAGCAAAGTTTCTTCTATTAATTATCATGAAGCATAAAGCCGCCAAAAACAAAGCCCTTACACAGCATTGGTTAATGAAGTTGTCATGGTAACATGTTAGGGAATAATTGTTTACACATCCAACTAAAAGAGCTGAATGGATGAATCAGTGTTTTCTATTTAGATAAATGGCTGACAAATAAAAGCTTGGACGTCATCTTCCCAGATAGCCAGCTGACTGCGGTCATAAAAAATAACAACAGCTTTAAGTCAACCTAAATCAATAATAGCTCTCAAGCCGTCATACTCTACTCCACACACACACACACAGAGATGTTTGTGTGTTAATGATGATCAATGGAATTGTTTTTAATTCCTAATGGAAAAATGTATCATCTTAAATTATTTCAGTTGATTGCTCTCATGAGAAAATGTCTTCCGAATGCCTAAAAGCCTTTTTGCTTGGAATAACAATTGCCCAACATTTAAGTGGTCTTTGTATTACTGACCATATGATAGAGTAAGACTTGGATGACCTAATCCCACAGTTATAGTTCTGAGCAGCCTTTTAAAGGAATCTCCTTCACCCAGGGGTAGTCTTAGAGACATGCACTATTAAACTACATCCACTGTTGCATTTCAGTTTTGAAAAAAAGAAAACACCTAATAATCCCGTTGCACTGGTTATGATGAATTATATAATACTAATCTTGTCATTTAAATGCTAGAGGGGGTGTTAATCAGTTTTAGCTGCTTTTGTATTAATGAGATGAACGAAAGATGCACTAGAGGTGCAATAGTGAGAAAACAAGAATGGTTTGCAGGTGGAGGCCACTGACATTTCTCCCCTTCTCATTTTTTCTGACTTTTTTTTTTAACTCGATTTTAGAGTTGGTTAGGGTCAGTGTCACTACTGGCTGCATGAAGTGATGCCTGGAGCCTACAGATTTGCACAGGTAGTCCAGAGTATCCTCAGGGATGGCACATCAATACGTGCTATCGTCAGAATGTTTGCTGTGTCTCCTAGCACAGTCTCAGGAAGATACAGGTGACTTTTAGGAGACAGGCTGTTACTCCAGGAGAGCTGGACAGGGCTGTAGGAGGTCCATAGAATACCACAATTGGCAGATCCACCACCCTGTGCCCTGTGCTTGTCACAGGTGAACGCAGGTTCACCCTGAGCATGTCTGACATACCATGAAGCCATTTTATGCTGCCTGTAACATCATTTAGCATGACCAGACCTCTACAGTCTAGGCAACAGCACCCTGACTGCTATTAGGTATTGAGATGTAATCCTTGGATCCATTGTAAGACCCAACGCTGTTACTCGCGAGAGTATGTACAGAAGGTAGATCCTAGAGGATGAAGGAACTGATACCTATTACTGGCTCCTATGTTTGCCTGACCTAAATCTAATTGTAAACCTCTGGGATATTATTAGGTTGCACTTCAGGCTGTCCAGGAGCTCAGTGATGCCCTGGTCTACATCTTGGAGGAGATTCCCCAGAACACAATTCGCTGTCTCATTAGGAGCATGCCCCGACATTATGAGCATGCATACAAGTAGACGTGGACCATACAAACTGCTGAATGCCATTTAAGTTGCCCTCCGCAGGTTGATATTTAACACTAACACATTACCCCTCCATATCAGCGGATCAGAAGATATCCAATAAATAATGCAATAAATAAACAAGACAAACATAAATCCAAGGAATATTTATAGCCAGACATAACAAAGCCACACAGAGCCCAGGAGCTGACTGCAGAGCAGATGTCACCATTTGAAGTTAAATGTCAGCTGGTTGGATCATTTAAGTTGTAAAATTCTCTGTAATATATTTTTAAATTATTGTCTAAATGGCAGTTGTTTTAAAATTTGAGACGAGTGCTGATACACCGAGGTAGCTTTTGGAGATCTATATAAATAAAAATGACAGAGTGTGGGTTGCGTTCTTGTTGCCAGCCCTGCTTTTTTCATACATTGCACAGGGATGAGTGTAAAATTTATTTCCTGTAATCAAATGCACAGCACAATGATAAAATGTATCAAGGTGTTCGAGGTAGAGCGATTAGCATGAAAATGAGTCTATCACGGACACGATGCTCAACTGTGCGATCATGTCCTTGTCCTCAAAGCACGGAAACATGTTTTGTTCAAATTTATGAGAAAGATTCTTATTCACCATAGGTGTGAAGAGATTCGATATTGCAAATAAGACATGTAAATCCAGTGCAATACGGTCATATTCTAAGAAAATAACCAAAACACTTAGACAGCCAAGTTATGCCTTAACAGGTGCTGCTCATTTTGCTCAATTAGACCTCTGTGGAGACTCTGCATACACAGTCCTTTATTGACATCGCTCCCGTTGCAGCTGTTATCCCACTGTTATTATCATTGTTTTTTGTACACAGTGTTATTTGACAATCTCTGCTCAGCTTAGCAGAGGCTTAATCACGCAGGATGAGCGAAAATGTCTCTGTGTGCACACCTTTTAAATAAACTTCTCCAGCGGAGTGGTTCTGTGTAATAAGTGTAAAATTTAACATGTGGTCAAAGCGCTGAGATCATCTGAGTGAGGGGGAAAAATGCAGACAAGCCACTATGTACAGTGATTAATTTTGACTGATTGAAAATTGAGCATTGCAGGCTTAGGTGTTTCAATCCCTACCTCTTATAGACCCCCTCTTCATCTTGACCTCTGT
The DNA here is from genome assembly GCA_015108515.1 of Hemichromis elongatus. Classification (NCBI taxonomy): domain Eukaryota; kingdom Metazoa; phylum Chordata; class Actinopteri; order Cichliformes; family Cichlidae; genus Hemichromis; species Hemichromis elongatus. The sequence continues at coordinate 48,825 of VUQR01021196.1, forward strand.
CTCCCACTAATTAATTCAAATTCGTTTCCCAATGGCTCTACATGTGTGCAAGGTATTTAGGCATACTAAAGTGCTAAATACAGCAAGGAGGCTAAGTTTAACAATGGTGTAAATGAGCTTGCTTTATGCTGAAAATCAAACTTAAGAAAAACCAAAGTAAAAGACAATTGATTTCTTTCAGCAAGTGTCCAGAAACAACATATGATTATGTTCAAGTGACAAGTAATAGTAATATACAACACCCCAGATAATAGTAATCAATAGACCATCAGCTTTCAGCATGGGACATAACTGCTTGTTTTTTTTTTTTTATCTGGCCAGTAATTTCATTAGTTGTGTTTTCAGTTGACAGAATTCTCAGTGAGCAACCCACATCTCATTTAGCTTTGTTCTCCCCCATTCTCTGCTGCTCTCTCGCCCTCTCTTCAGATATTGATGAGTGCGCTGAAGGGAAGCACTACTGCAGGGAGAACACCATGTGCGTTAACACCCCCGGTTCCTTTATGTGTATCTGCCATACAGGCTACATCAGGATCGATGACTATTCTTGCACAGGTGAGTTCATCTGCTGGCCTTTTGACAGTCAAGTACACAAAGTTCTGTTTTTATTGTACTCTTCTGTTTCAGCTGTTTTGTGAACACATTTATGAGACCTTCAAATCATATGCACAAGGATAATGCCTTTTGCATGGGTGTGAACAATCTGTCTGTATACTTACAGTAAGTTACTACCAGCTAGAAATGTTTTCATTAACATCTTTAGTCATGCACTGGAGGATGGTATTATGGTGTTTTATGTTGTAACAAGTACTACAGCCGAAAGATGCACAGACATGCGGAGACATAAAGTCAGCCAGAACTTTAGACATAAACATTGTGAGTTAGTGGTAATGTGAGATGGAATTAGGAAGCTGTGTAATACAAAAAAATCATGTTATGACAGGAAGACACAGGTTTACAAGGTTTATATGTTGTAAACCTTTGCCATGCGCTACACCTACTTTAACTTTTTCTGTCACATCCCAGAAAGTTGCTGGTTAGATTCGAGTCTGCCACTTGATGTGCACGTGTAAGGATAAGTGTCAGAATTTAATTTGTACCCCTTGGTCACTTAGCTTCTACAGTCACACTATGGTAAACAGTGGCTGAAGACTGCCGCATGACCAGGTGTGAGATAGCATGCAGCCATCTTCAAAGCAACTTTGGTTCGCCGAGACGAGTCAGTCTGGTATAAGTGTGCAGAGTGAACTTAAGTTACATATTACATGCAATGTGTTTGTGATGATCAAGCAATTTACTCTGATAAATCAGCAAAAATCACAGGCATGTTACATCCACCTAAATATAGAGAAATTTTAATCCTTATGGTCAGAGTCAATCCAAAATCTCATAGAATCTCAAAGATTGCGATATAGTTGCAGCGAAATGGCATAGGTGCTCAACAGCCTTAGCTTTCATCTAAGAATTTAACCAGCTGGCAAATCAAATTCACTGTTGCAAACAGTTGCATTGCAGGTAAGTTGTGCTTATCAGTGCAGACTGACCTTGATTGATTGATTGCAAAATGTTGGCAATCTGTCTAGATTTACAAATTCAGTTGAAATTATTTGCAATTAATAAACCTCGGCTAATCTGTCTGAGAATGACTGAGTCAATCAAAGTCAAACCACGATTGTTTGGAGACCGGTTGCCTCCCGCAAAGCAACCTGTGCAATTGCCTTGCAATTGAAAATAGTCTCCCAGAGGTCAGGCATGCAACCTCATCCTCTGGGAGACCAGCTCGTTGCCACAACTACTTGCAGTCGGTCACCTGATAAGAGGAAAATTCAATCCTAGTCACAAGGAGGTTGGTGTCCACAGTGATAGAGAACACAAACATGGACCATTTAGTATTAGCCTGACTGCTTGATACTATAATTCAGCAAAGAAAACACTGACAGCTCAGATGAAGTGTTAAATCAATTTTCAATTGCCTTGAATTAATAGAGATTACAAATTCTGTATCCGTTAAAACTTCAGCATTGTCAAACTGCAAAGTAATTACATATATTTATTATATAGAAAAACTTTCCATCTTTCATCCCTTTTATACTGTCAGTTGTTTGTTATATAACATATTTACAACTGCAAACTTTTTCTAAAGGATTCCAATAGTTGGCTCAGACTTCATCTTCACAATAAGCAAAAAAAAAAGACTGTCTTTTTTGTGTGTATGTGTGTGTGCAGTCTTAATATGGTGTGCGAATGTACTCTTTGTATGTGTATATGTGAGAAAAAAGCCACGGAGAACCTGAGAAACAGCAAACCTGTACGTGGAGGCGGCAGAGCCGTTTGTTCGCGATCAAAGTTTGAACCAAAGTCATTTTCAAACGATTGCGTGGATGATTTGCATTCTTTCTTATATGTCTGTGTTATATGTGTCTTTGTGTAGCACTGCTGGTCATAACCAGCTGGTCATTTTCTGCTAGATGTATGCACTGTTGTATGTAAGAGAAATAGAGCCATGTCACATCATTTATTTGATATTCCATTGTGCAAAAGCACAATAAAGGAATTATTTTTTTTATTTATTTTTTTTAAAAAGCCACATTTGCACATGTACTTGTGCAAAAGCACAATAAAGGAATTATTTTTTTTATTTATTTTTTTTAAAAAGCCACATTTGCACATGTACTTAGCAAAGAGAAAACGCAACATTTCTCAATTCAAGGTCCAGACAATAGAATCTTAAAGCAATGCTTTACAGAAGGAGCTCCCACAAGGAGTCCATTCGGTTTGCTAACCCCGCTACTTGCCTTGTAGTGTTTGCAATACTATTATTATTGATATTTATGCTCTCACTGTCTTAGCCCCAAAGCCATGGATGTTCCCTAGATATGCACTGTGTACACTCAGTTGAAGATTATGAAATTACTGGTAACTTTTCAGTTTCTAAATCTAATGAATGTTCTGTATTTTAAGCCTGAGGGGAGCAAATTTCCCAAATGTGATCAAGATTTGCAAATTTGTACAATATTTCTTCTCTCAGTCAAAAAATAATAATGAAGGTCAACAGAAATATTTCAACTATACATGACTTTCACTTGACACAATGGATATATTATTATAATATTATGTAGTATCCAGTAGCCTTTGAAAGAAAACTAAACAACAGGTGAAAAGATTCTGCAGTGTCAGAGATTTACCTTAATGTGAAGAATGCTGCAGGAATATGGGAACTCATAAGGATTATGTAAAAGCTCACTTCCGTGTGTCACTTTTAAAATCCCGTGTGCACATCCACTGTACGGTTTTTTACCAAGCTGATTATCTTTAACCTCTAACTTAGCAAATTCCCACCGTCAGGGAGTGTTACAACTGATGAGATTGTGTCTTACTCAGGCTCAGACATCCAATTACTGATTTTCCAAGTTTTATTTTCATGAATACAAACTACAGTACAGTACAGCAATCAGAACTCTGCCAGAAGCCAAAAGGTAATTAACTGAAAGACACGAATGAAACAACCATACAACATCAATAAGACATTCCCATTAATGACAGTACAGTTTGATTACAGTCACGTTTATAACTTTAACTCATCTATAACTTTAACAAGACAGGAACTCACCAGCTCGGCCTCATCGGTTGCAACAGTTATAGTAGTTTGTTGCGGTTACAGCTGTCACATTTATACTAACAACGGCCGGCGGTCACTAAGCAACTGTAAACGAATGGCTGCTTTAAACTTTAAACAACTTTAAACGTAAATCA
>VUQR01021197.1:2568-21780 GCA_015108515.1 Hemichromis elongatus
AATTCAGCCCCTCCCCCCTCAGCTCCCATCAGATGGTTCAACCCACTATCAGTGGGTGATTGGAGAACTCCTTTCAGGTGGTCTAAGGAGCTGTAAAGCAAAAAGGCGTCTGGACTTCTTTAGGTTGCTTGAAGTCGTTTCACCTCTCATCCGAGAAGCTTCTTCAGTTCTAGGGTCAAATGGTGGAGAGTCCCATATTTCAGCCTTGTGGGAGTGTCCCTCGTAGAGGGACAATGGCCCCCTACTGATCCTCTACCTAATCACGAGGTGTGAAAACAGGTGTGGGTCTCAATCAGCCATGGTTTCGGGTGCGCTAATGATATTCACCTTTCAGGTGATTCATTAGGCCATAATCATGTGTGCACTCCATGACCAAGGCCTTCAGGAAGTTGACTTCAAGGGAGAGAGAGAGAGAGAGGTTAATGGACTTCAAAACAAAAGCATAACAAAATCAAAACTTCCTATCAGACACTGTGAGTGCGTACATCATTTAGTGAGGGAGCTAAAGCATCCTCACAGTCTGTTTACAGATAAAAACAAATTAGTCAATCCATAGAAACTTTTTGTAGACACAGTTATATATATGCGTTTATCCCTTATGTATTTTATCCATTTAAAACTAAAATTAAGCTTCTACTTAATACTGTTAGAACTGGGATGAATTACTCATTCGAAATGTCTAAAAACGCGCTGATCGTACTGTAAATAATCAAAGTTACAAAACAGCCTACATACAAGGTGCTACCACATTTTATTATATGCCGCCCTCTACAGGTCAAATCTATACACTGCACTGACTGTTTTTTTATTGTTTTTGTTTTTGTTTTAAACGAAATTATTAAAATATTGTTATCATTCATTATGACATTCCGCCTGATTGAAATGGCCATTATCCCATTCCACTCTAAAGATCAGACGCCAGCACTGGTACCACTGTGTATTTTTGTAAATATTGCACTGAGGTCAGGCCATAAGGATTTAAGAAAAAAAAAACAACTACAAGCTGAACGAGGACAAAGCACTGAGAGAAGCGCTCATAATAATCGGGGCACTCGGTGTAGTGACCCCCAAGCTAGGCGAGTAGTTTCAGCAGATCCCAGGAATAACATCCGAGATGTTTGTCCAGAAGAGCGCAACAAACAGCAAAGATAATGCGCAGGACCCTCAAGCTCCCAGGCCTCTGGTAGAGTACCCGAGTTTGAAGAGGGGACTTTTTTAAAATATATTTTTTAAACACACACACACACACACGCACACACACACACGCACACACACAGTGTATGTGAGTGTGTATAAATATATAATGTATTTCAAAAGTCTCAAGTCTGTAGAAGCAAGATTCAAACGGTTCATTTGTTATTAAAACTGCTAAAAGAATACATTCGGCTGCTGCCTTATTCACATGGGTTCTCATCAGCCGGGCTTTTTTTTTTAAAGCTAGCATTTAGAATAATAAAATACCGTAAATAAAAAATATATAAACCTAGGATTTCTCAGGTAATCAGTAGAGCTGTAGCTGTATATCTAACATTTATTTAAAAAAAAATTAAATAAGCTCCCCATTATTATTCACATTTAAATCTGCAGCGATAGTTTGGCTCCCACCTGCTTATAACGTGTATATGCTTTTCCTTTTAAGTTTTTTTTTATTGGCTTTAACAACACTGCTTTTGATTGGACCAAATTTGACATCCATTTTGTCTGACCAATCAGAAAGCTAGAACTTTGTTGGTGCATTAAGGAAGGGGGAAAAATACAACTGTCTACAAGCAGCCAAGAGGAATATTAGAAATCCATCTGCAAACACGAGTATGTACGGGAAACCTTTAAGTGCACTTCCACTTCGACTTTTTCTTAAAGGTTGTGTCGCGAACTCGACGTTAAATTTAGCCAGGGCTCGCGAGCTAGCATTCCTGCTAGCAGCATATCGTTAATACTTCAATGGGCGATAACAGCTGATTTCTCTCACTTTGCTGACGGAGCCCTGTCACGAGACCTTGACACTTACATGTCCGTAATTTGCATCAACTTTCTTGCATCCTGGGGGTATTTAAATGTGTGTACTCGAAAAGCGAGTTGACCTTTCAGTGGACGAGCTAGCAGCCTATGTAGCAAAACAGTAATGTGACGACGTGTTGTGTGACCAGTTAGCAATGGTGCAAGGACGGGGAGCGTCATCAAACCAGGTGAAGCAGATGTGCGCGAACGCACTCCAAATATATTGCGAATTACAATTATAGTAATATAAAATATTCACAAATGTGTGTTACAATTACGTTTGATGAGCTATATGTGTAAAATAAACGCGTTGCAGCACATTTTAATGGATATCCTAATTTAATGTTTGGAAACTGGCTCTAATTATTCAGTACGCAGGCCCTTGAATGGTGCTGAAACAGTTTTGGTTTTGTGAAAATGGCACGATTTTGATATATTTGTCCCACGGAAACGCACCACGGGATTATCTGCAATAAAGGAGAAATAGTCTGTGCATTAGTGAGTTTTTGTTTACATTTCCTTTTCTCGGTACAAGTGCGCCAGTAAAACAACAGCGATGCTCAATGAATAAAAATACATGTTTTAAACGGGAAAAGTGTTTAAATAGACGTAAATCTTGAGTTATGCATATTTTGATGCTGTTAAGTGAAAGTGAAGTCCTAAGAAGCTACGACAAATCAGGGACACGATGGGCCTGCCATTTTGTTAAACCAAGAAGAAGATGAATGTCCAAATGCACCACTTGATTTCTTAGATTAAAGGCAGGAGAAACAAAAGCTGTACGGCCGTCACCAGATGGAATGAATGTAAAAGTTTTAACAGGTAATTTAAGGCACCCGGGTTAAATGAGGTCATCACAGAAAAAGGAGTATTTAGGAGTAATTTTGGACTTGTAATGTTGTTTGATTTCAAACATTTACAGAAATATCTTTGACATGGCAGGTTTTCTTCCTTTTTTTCTTTTTTAACTTGAGTATCTTTTATCTTATGTTGCATTTGAGGCTTCATGATCCTTTTCACATCAGCACAGCTTAACAGGACAGTCAAAGCATAGTCAGCAGTCAGTATGCCAGAAAGATAAAAGCATACAGTTCAGCTACTCTCATGCTACGGCTGCTTACTTTGATCACTTCTCTCTTCTCACTCATCAGCAGTTTGAGTTTGTCTGTCATCCAGTGTTATGAAAATGACTTCATAGTTTGTAAAGTTTTCTTCTGTGTGTGTGTTGTCTTCCTCCATCAGAAAGAAAACTCAGCACGTTCATCTGCTAAGGAAAACATCTGTTCGGTACTAAACGCGAAAATGGTAAGATGCTGCAATTCATTTGGGTTTTATTTTACATAAATGGTGCCCTTGAACGCCATATTTTAATTTTAATCCAGAGATGCTGCAATATTAGAGCGTGAATCTTAACAGTCATACCACCCTGATTTGCAAGCAGCTGGTGACATTTGAGAGAATATTCTAGTGATGACCGATCTAGATATTATTTTAATTATATGTCATCTGTGTTTCGTCTTCAAATACTTTTGAATCCATGAGGGATTTCCATGGTTGGAGTTATGTACACTACAATGCAACACATTATAATACATCTGAATACTCTGCTTGCTGGTAATAATACTTCAATGAGGTAAATCAGGTGCTGGCGATTTGATGTCCGTTTACTAATAAATAAAACACAATAATTGGTCTTCAAGAGCTTGAAATGACAGATATGGCAGAGTTTAAAGTGATCTGCTATGCCGGGGGGGTTCAGGCCTTGGGGGCCAGTGTCCTGCAGGTTTTTAGGTGTCCTTGATCCAACACAGCTGATTTAAATGGCTAAATTACCTCCTCAACATGCCATGAAGTTCTTCAGAGGCCTGCTAATGAACTAATTATTTGATTCAGGTGTGTTGACCCAGGGTGAGATCTAAAACCTGCAGGACACCGGCCTGGAGTTCCCCACTCCTGTGCTATGCTATCTTAATTTTTGTCGTTTATACTGTGTCTGAGCTCCATGGTCATATTAAATATGGCCAAAGTTTCAAATAGCAAGAGCCAAAACTTCATAGCTCATACCATTTTAAACATTTAGTTTCCAACTGCTTTTATCTTTTCTTAGATGTGTATGGTGTCAAAGAGAAGGAATGTCCCTCATATGGTTATCTCAGGCAGATTTATTGTCAATATTTCTTCTTTTTTTTCTTCTTCTTCTTTTCAATAGGTGTGACAACTGCCAACGTTTTGTCACAGAAATACTTAAGAGAATTGGATTAAGAATCACAGACGATGGAGGACTCTCCTCATGTGTACATATCAGAATTTGGAGGCAGTGAGGAGATCGGGGAGGAGGAAGAAGAGATCTACCAAGTCGACTCCAACATGGAACCTGACATGATGAGGTCTCATTACCAGGTTGAGACAGATGGGAGCTCTTTCCCCCGTCAGCACTGTGAAGGACAGTTTACCAGCAAGCAAGCTTCGGAAAAACGCACAGAGATCCATGCTTTGGCTAATGATGAGGCACATTTATACACAAACAATACAAGCGAAATTTCTTTTCTGTCAAACTTAAGTCAGGTGTCGCATGAAAAGACAAATCCTCTGGATTCAGAAGATTCAGTCACCCAGCTTCATGCTTCATCCACGGCTAGCTCAAATACTTCTATTTTGTCAGCTGGAGATCTCACTGATCAGCCATACACACCAGGAGTACTAGAGGGGCATCATGCTTGCAAGTACTGTGAAAAAATATTCACAACCCACACCAACAAGCGACGCCATGAACGTAGAGTTCATGAGAACCAGCTGCAGCTCACACATGTGGAAAAAGCTCCGCTGCCTCAAGAGGAAAACCTTGACAGATTAGTCAGTGAATCATCTCAGCAGCAAACACAGCTTGGTGACAATACACCGCCTGCAGCTGTTGTAGAGAATGAAGGGGAACATGAAGAACATTACATGTTAGATGTCTCTAGCAATATTTCAGAGAATCTGAGTTTTTACATCGATGGAAAGATAGTGTCAACAAGTACAGTCAGTAACTGTGAAGCAGCTGAGGTCCATTCTGGGTCTTCGACTTTAGTTGGACTGGATGCCCTGATTCTGGACCCATCCCATATCACCCAGGTATTAAATGCAGATTCAGTTATAAGCAAGGAAATATCTGGTCAACCACTTGCCAAGAGGAGAACTGCAACACCACCTCTCTTACCACAAATTAAAACTGAATTGGAGTCTGAAGTAGTTGTGTCTTCATCTTCATCATCACTTGTGTCTTCGTTAATAGAGAATTTACTTCCTCAGAATACAGAGTCTACAGTTGTGCAGAAAGAAAGAACAGTGTTTCTGTCGCCAAAGCTTAAACAGCTCCTAGAGAAGCAGGATGGCCTTAAACCGACACTTGCGCTCATTACTGACGCTCAGAAGCCGTGCTCACCTGTCTCTATCTCGGTCCTACCTTCTGGAACAGGAAAGTTTAAGAGAAGAACTGGCTCTCCAACAGGCTCTCCAACATCTACTGAAGAATCGTCATTGTCAGATCCGGGAGATTTCGATACTGTAAGTACAGGGCAGATGGAGAACCAGCATAGTTCACCTGTGAACCAAACGGTCAGTAACAATGATGATGTGGCTTTATCTGTAACGGAGTCAGCAGTGAAACCTGTTTTGCCAGAGAACTGGCCCCCTGTGACAGGCGGTAATTCCTGTAACCAACAACCTCTGGATCTTTCTAATACAGTCAAAAGACAAGAAGATGTGGCTTTAGCTAATGCTGTGCTCGATTTGAGTTTGCAGAAAAAGAGCCTTTGTGAATCTGAAACGATGTCAAATTCAGGTTCACAGGCTTTTTCAAATGAAGCAGAACAAAAAGCAATGACGGAAAAATCCTTGATAAAAATCGGAGACCAGAACATAAGTCTTGCAAATTCTGAGGCTCCTTTAGTCACAGACTTCACCATAGTAACGGGTTCAAACATTGTGACCCCAGTGGAGCCTGTTGGAGACGGACTTGTTTATGGACTTACCCTTCCCCATAGTTCTCTCACTCCATCATCTTCCTCCTTGACCACTGTTGCCTTGCAGCCAGCTTCACCATGCACTATAGCATTTGCTTCCCCAAATGCACACACTATGCTCCCTACTGCTCCTTCATTAATCACAGTTTTGGCACCACCGCCACCTATCTCCGCCCCTTCAAGCCAACCAATCCAGGTATTGGGCCCAAATATAACTACTGAACCCTTGGTAATCTGCACAGAAAATGCATTAAATTCTTCTGAGAGCAATTTAACGTCTACTTTTTCCACTACAAACCCTGCAAATCTCGTCAGTCTTTCGCAACCACTTGACCCGACACTAAATTTACCTGGACACGTGTTTCTTACTGATCAAATAGCTCTCAACCCACCAATAGTTGATTCAGCACCAGTGACAGAAGTGCCGTTCACGCCCACTGTTACTTTAAGTGATTCCCTACTCAACTCTTACAACATTGCCAGTAACACTGTGTTAATAGAGTGTACAATAGCTCTTGAAGCCCCAGGGAATGTAGTCCCTGCTGCAATTACCTTACAAGAAAATACTGCTGAGCCTCCAGCACCTACACAGATGCTTGTTAATCACATAGAACAGCAACAGATTCTGTCTGTTCCCAGTGCTCAAACTGTGGAACCCACTATTCTTGTGTCCTCCATCGCAGAGTCGGTAACCCTGTCCACTTCCACCTCAGTGGTATCAGATTGTCCTTCTCTGGGTGAATCACCCTCTGACCCAGAGCCTTCAGTTGGGACAGGGCCACCAACCACAAAATCTGAGGAAGCCACTGACAGTTCTGTTTCTGCACCTGAAATCTCATCTCAATCTGCTCCCTCTCCCAAGCAAGGTAATGAGGATGAATCCTCAAATGATCCAGAAAATGATGTCCAACAGCAGACATTCACCAAGAATTTCATCTGCAACGTGTGTGATAAGCTTTTCCATTCGATGAAAGAACTTAGTCATCATGTTGGCGACCACGCTGATGACTGGCCCTACAAATGTGAGTTCTGTGTGCTGCTCTTCGGTAAACCCTCTGCTTTACTTGACCATCGATCAAGCCTCCACGGTGTCGGTAAGACTTATGTTTGCAGTGCTTGCACAAAAGAATTTGTCTATCTTTGCAATCTGAAGCAGCATCAGGAAGAATTGCATCCAGGCCAGCAGTGTACACATACAGAAGAAGAAAAAGGCAAACTAAGACCTCAGAACTACAACAATTCAGCTAAAGCTAACACAGAAGCTTCAGGACCTGATGCTCAAGAGGAACTCAAGAAATTGGTGAAAAAGGAAGAGAGTGAAGTAGACGCGGGTGCTGAAGAACTGTTTACAACAATTAAAGTCATGGCTTCAGATGGAGGCAAAATCAAAGGGCCTGATGTTCGTCTTGGCATTAACCAGCACTATCCTAGCTTCAAGCCCCCTCCGTTTCCTTACCACAACAGATCACCTGCTGGTTCGTTGGCTTCAGCCACAAACTTCACCACACACAACATCCCACAGACCTTCAGTACAGCCATTCGTTGCACCAAATGTGGAAAAAGCTTTGATAACATGCCAGAGCTCCACAAGCACATCTTGGCTTGTGCCAATGCCAGTGATAAAAGGCGATACACACCCAGAAAGAATCCCATACCTCTACGCCACTTTGCAAAATCTCAAAATGGAGTGCTGTCTAGTACCAATTCTACAAATGGATTAAATGCTTCAAACAGAGTCAGTCAGTCAAACAGGTCCAAACCTAGTCAGGATCCACCTGTAAAGTACAAAGTAATTAACAAAAGGAAGAAAAGGTTTGCCCAAAGGGTCATGCCGCAGAGGAACAAGTCAGTGCATTCATCAAATAAGATGTCACCTGCACAGCTAGGTGAGCAGCAGGAATTATTTGTGTGTCCACATTGCAGCAGGGAATTCACAATGCGTCGCAGCAGAACCAAACACATGGCTGTTTGCCCCAAGAAACCTAAAGAGGTAAAGAAAAGGAAAGAAGGTGGGATCTCTGTGACGAAGGAAAACGACGGACACTTGCATAGAGGGGCTCCTCATGGCGAAGAGCAACAACAAGGCTCACCTCCACATAAAACGAGACTGCAGGCGTCCGCCTCTGCAAAGAGGCCTGCCATCCTACCAGTGCAAACTGTCTTTTCAAGCAAAAGAAGTAAAATCATTATAAAAGAGAGCACGCAGCCAAAACAAGAGACGCCCACCTTGAATGAGCTTCCCATTGTTCGCACTTTTAACCCCTCTATGCGGCAGTATAGCAGGGTGCAGCATAGTGTCAAAGGAGTTCCCATTAAAATAACTATTGTGAAACCTCGGCAGACTGCACCACAGAAGGACGAGTTGCCTCCCACTCAGAGGAGAGAAGAAGCAACCGGACCCGTTACCAGCAGCGCTAAGCAGAGCGCTTCAGCTTGATGACTACACAGCAGGCAATCGGGGATCAGCAGGTAGCAAACATAGTAGCACATGTAGCTTGTGTGTAAGTGCACGCCACGGCTGTTTTAAGAAATGTTTTGTTTTTATTCTCAGGACTCTGCTGTATGGATCTCCTTCAGTGACTTTAAAGGGAGAAAACTGGTAACGACACTGTAAACCCAGCAGACTTGTAGGCTGCAGAATACTGTATAATAAACTGAATTCAGGACACTTAAAACGGACAATGAAGGAGTCTGCAGTGAGTAGGTTTGTGTATAACCAAGTCTTTGAATGCTTTTGTAGTATTTCTGGAGTTTTGTAGAGTTATCCTTCATTGGCTTGGATTTGCACTTGAAGTTAATCTGACTGCTACATGTCACAAACTGAAGAGGAAGTGGAGGAGGGACTGAGCTGAAAGGGCTGCTCTGCTCATTAGGTTAGACGACGGCAGGTGGCAATCATTTCCCGCATGCATTTGCACTTTTTCTTAACTGTTGTCTGTGGCCTTTTGGTTTAAACTCTTAGTGCATGCTGTCCGTGAGCTTGTGATTAAGTTGCATTCGTTTAGGATAAAAAAAATTTTAAATTATTATTTTTTAAGCAGTTAGGCCTTAAACACTGCCTCTGATAATTTGTTGGTCTGTTAGGAAGTAACCAGTGTAAGTACCCAGAAGACATGCCCAGAGATAAGAAAATGTAAATGCATATGATTGTTTCTGAACGTTGGCCTACAGAATCATACAAAACTATAGTGTAATTTAACGCTGGTGACAAGCATCATGCTAAATTACAACTATGGATTTGAGCAGCATCACATAATACTTGGGAAAGTCTGTTTTTCATCACGAGAATGTAAGATTAAGTTGATTTAATGCTACAGCCTTTTCAGTACAAACTGTATTTTGTCATTGGCCCAGCTGCTACTGTATATACATGTATGAGATTTCTCTTAATAATGCTCTATGTGCCATCTAATGTATATAATATGACTAAATGTGTCATAAAAGTGGTGAAAACAAACATTCAGTGTTTCCCAAGTAAAGATTTTACTTTGGTGGTTCACCCAAATACAGTCACCATCACTTACTGTAGCTAAATTTGCATATTCAGGCCCTGCAGAAGTTGCTTTGAAATACTGCATTGATGTGAAATTTCTTGTCATAAAAACAAGATGAGAAAAAACAACAAAAAAAAAACATCCCCGGTGAGATTTTTCTTGAGAACGCAGTGCTACCTTGCAGCCGTTTTGAATGTGTGACACCACAGATAAATTTTTGATGTCTGGGGAAGCTCTGCAGTTTGAATGTACAGCGCACCCCCAAACAGAAATACTATGCTAATATTCTGATGCACCACTGCTGGCTTTACATTAAGGTTCATGTCTAAAGAACACCTGACACAGCTAATCTTTGTTTTGGCTTCACTGTCTAATTTGCTGACTTGATTTTGCACTTATTCTACCAATGCTTGCTTTTTTGTGATTTTGTTCTTTGGTTTTGGTGGGGTTTTTTTGTTTTTGTTTTTGTGGCGTTGGCCCTGCTGAACGTGCAGTCAGTTAAGATATTTCCATTTGTAACATAGAAGCATTTCCTCATTGCTTATAATCTGTGCAACAGTTTAATGCGTGAAGTGCGTACAATGAAGTCCAACAGGTATCAATCACATAATGGAAATGTGATCATTTTCTTTGGGGGGGAGTTGTGCAGCAAACCTGTAGTGGAATATAACAATATTTGTAACATCATGTCAGTAAAGTAGCTGTTTATTTAAAAATTTCTAAGCTACTAGTTTGCTCCAGTGCTATACAGGGTAGTTAATACATTATGACTGAACCAAGTGTTATTACGTTGCTCAAACTAAAACTTGACAATGGCCTGTATCTGAGGGACAGTAATGGTACTCATAGATTTTTGACTTTGAAACTCATTATTGATAATATCGCTTTCATTCAGAAAGGCTTCAACATGTTGGATGTACAGAACGGTTTGGGAGACTGTTATTTTACTGTGAAAAGTGCTTGTAGCATTTCGTAGTGTAAATTGAGTCATGTATATTTATTAATAATTTAAAAATCATGTTATCAGTCTTTGAACAATTTCTCTGTATGATTTGCACTAAAGTTTTGTTCTGTTTTTCGAGCAAGTGTTCAGAATAAATTGAGAATGTTAAAGCTTTCTGTGGAGTCTGTGAAACGTTATCAAATGATTCGAGTTAAGTTAAAAGAATCTTAGTAACGACCTGCAGCCTTTAGATTGTGTTCTGAAGATGTTCACCAATGGCCAGCAGGTGGCACACTTTCCTTACTTTAGCCTCAGGAATGACAGATAACTGAGGAGGACGGTGGATAATAATGTAATACCACTGCAGCTCTACCACACTACCACATTCTGTTTGAAAATTCATTCATGTTTTTAGGCACTCTAAAAGAAAGAATGAGGGAGGTGTAGCGTTTTTAATTTTACAAGAGATATATAATCAACAGGAGCAAGATTTTTCAACTCGCTACGAGCTTCTATCATTTATTCACACACACATTCTTCATACTGTTGTACTTTTCTGTGAGCGTCCCCCGCAATTCTTTATATTTTGCTTCCAAAGAATCAGACTTTCTTCAGTTCTTGTGGTCTTTCTGAAGGTTGTTCAAAGTTTTTCTTTGGACATTGGCGGTTTTTCCACGAATTTTCAGTTTATTCCATGTAGCCAAGCATTTTCAGAGAAGTGTTTTTTCTTTTTTTAAGCTCCTTAGCACCGACCGATGAATCATCCAAGCATAAATAAGGCACCTGACTCAAGGAATGAATCAGTATTGGGTCTTCACATAACAGACAACAAAGAACATATTTTAAATTGTATTTTTAGGTACTTTTGCTACTAGTAGGCTGTCCCAAAAACACATCTTGACAAAAATGGCCAAAGATAACAAAGGCATTGACAGGCTTAAAACAATATCTTTAAACCAATAAGGTGATTCCCAAACACTTAATTGCTAAAAAACTACGAAATATCTGCATAATGTGAAACTGGACACATGGAGGATAAAAGAAAATGTGGTAAGCCTAAAAAAAAATGTAGAACATGTTAGCAGTGTCTGAAAGTTATTTCCTTAGGAATAGAAAAGCCAAAATTGGGCAAGGAACAGATGAAAAGTATATTCAGACTTTGAGCCGCTGTGCAATCCCTTCTGGAAAGCGTCTAATTGGCAAAAACTTTACTGCGTGACAATGATCCCAAACTCACTGCCACTGCTGTAAAAACCTAGCATCATCTTCCTGCAGATCGATGATAGAAGTAATCTGATAACACAAACAAAATGAAGTCTTGAGAGATTCCAACAAACTCCTCCTCATTCCTTCTATTCTGAAGGCTACTCAGTGTGTGCCACTTTTACTCTTTTAGCTCCACTTACGGCTAAAATTGCTAATTAGACTTTGCCCATCAGAAGCTGAGCTTGTGCAGATTAATACATGAGAGACACGCTGGGCTGTTGGTCAGTATCTGCCTTTCTGTTGACCTTTGCCAGGGCATTACACAGCTCAGTCCTTCTGTGTCAGTTAGATGAATAGACCTGAGCCGGCCCAAGCGTATTACAAATATTTCTCTCAGTTAAAGCAAGAGTGAACATTATCTGAAGAGAGTACTACCGTTTCTGTCACTTTGAACTTATCGCTTCATTGTAAATGTCTTTTTATGTGAATTCACAAATACTGTTTAATGTTCCATGAGAGCCACAAACTGATTCTTGATATATTGTAGCTGAATTACAGCTAACATTTCAAGCTGCAAATGTCTGCCAATGTCATCTAAATAAATCGAAGTTGGAAATGCCCCCATTACGATTTTTGTAAAGCTGTAAAATATCACATTTGAACATGATTGACCAGTATGTAGAATTTGTAGTGAGAGTAAACAACAATTATTTAAGTTTCTATTAAAAAGGAAAAGGAAAGATTGAGTGCTCATGTTGTTTAACTGATTGCCGCGTTCAAGAAATCAGTTTAAGAGGATTTGAGTTTTGTGAGATTGTGCATTTTTCTGCTGGAAGAAGCCATCAGAAGATGGCTACGCTGTGATCAAAAAGGGATGGATATAATCGCAACAATACTGTGGAGATTAAAGTTTGATCATTCTCCAGTGACTTCTCTGTAAACCCTAGAGATGATTGTGGGAGAGTCTAAGACGATCAACAGTTCCTGAAAAAGTCAGATCAGCCTGTCTGGCACCAACAACCGTACCGTCTGCTGCTTTAAGCTTTCCTTTACCACTATGTAACCACACGGGTCGTCTCCATTGACTGTTTGGTCTTCGGGTCACATGCGGTACAGTTAACGAGCGTTCAGCCAATGCTCGGTGAAAGCCTTTATCGTTGATGCACATTATCAGTTACTAGTTTCTCCTCCTTCAGTGCGTTGTTGTCCTAAACCGCGTGTTTTTCCATTCCAATACTTCGTTAACGAAACAAAAACACAGCTTTTCATACATTTTGAAACTTTCTTTTTTGGAGTCCTGCAATGTAAATGTGTCTCTGAAGCATTTTGGGTCCTGTGGTTTAAATGTGTTTAGACTATAAATAAAATTAAAGGACAGAAAAACGACTGACATTTTTCATAATGCATGTTTGAGGATACAGTTGAGTGGTCTACAGACTGAACACAGAAGATAGAGACAAAGCTAGTATCGATATTATACCAATATTAGTGATGGTATGTCAATATTATAAATATTTGGATCAAATATAGAAGGAAGACACAAAGTGGTCCTATGTACACAAACAAATTCTTTTGTACAGATAAAAGTGTGCAGAGATATGTACACAAGTGGTTAATGATCCTGGTGAAATATACAGTGTACAAACAAGCTGCAAGTGAGCAGCAGCAATTAAAAACATATGATATGCTAATTAAAACAGGCGATGAGTGAGATAACCATGTTAAACTGTGTATAAGTCTGACAGCTGCTGGTAAGAATGACCTGCAGTAGCGCTCCTTCCTACACTGTGGGTCTAAAAGTTTACTGCTGAACGAGCTGCTCGGTGCTCGTCTCATGCAAGGGGTGGGAGGTGTGCTCCATGATGGATGCTTAGACAACATCCTCTCCTCCCCAATCTGCTCAGTGGACTTCAGCAGACAGTCCTGGATAAAGTTGGCCCTTTTGACCAGTTTTTTAAGTTCCCCCTGAAAGGATCTCAGCCGCCCTAGGAGGATAACGACAGTCTAACAACCTGCAGAACAGACTATATCAACTTCTGCATGGATAACACTGTACCCACCAGAAATATCAAAATTTATGACATCGGTATCGGACATAAAAAAGTTGCATGGTGCCATCTCTAGTATCTATTCTTTCACTGAGCATATACCTGCATCACGACTGTCAATGATGAACTCTGTAGGCTGAAAAGTCCTGGCCGCAACTCACAAGCACACGGCTCGCATCACCAGTGTCTGACTACAGCTACATCCACCCTGGGGGGAAACTAGAGACTTATTTTGAAAACAAACTTGTAGGGAAAGCTGGGGGTGAAAGCCCTGGTTCGAAACCTCCCCTGGCAGCATGTTTTGAGCAGACAGTTCGGCAGCAGACCATTTCAGCTACACAGCATTTTTGCAGGAAATGCAACTTTTTCTATTTCATTTTTTTTTGGTGGATACGCCGGTGTTTACAGGTAAGACCACTGAAATGGCCAAATATTGTTGTTTTGACTAAAACAACAATATTTGTTTATCCAGTTAGACAAACACTGGAACCAATCTTTCTTCATAACAGCGAGTTTTATTAAAAAATCATATGCTCTTGTTACATAGTCTACTGATAATAATTAAACACAAAACTCTTGGTGTTTTTTTTTTATTGTAGCGGTTATGTGGTGCAGCTTATACCAACATGTACTGTGTGCTCTGGTAGGTGAAAGCAGCATAGGTCACTACAAAAAGCTTTCGTGGTCAACATTTCTGGCACTATAAAGCAAAAATGTATATGGAATTCATATTGAAATATTTTAAATAGTTTGCTAATAACAGTGTGTTAAATAAAGATTGGCCTTTTTGAGATAGCTTAGCTGGTTAGCCTGGATTAGCACAAGAAACTGCGCAACTAGCTAGCATCTGTGTTTAATCAGAAACCCATCCAGTTAGCATCTGTCGTATTTACATTTTCCTCCAAGAATCTCAATCGTTCAAATTATGCATTAAATCCACTCTGTAGGCAAGATTATTTTGGCCTTTTTGCATATAAAGTTTTTTTCATGCATATCAATCTGCTTTACAATACACACAAACTGAAATTATTTTCAACTTAAAATGATTACTAATTAACCATTTTTTTCATTTGAGTTTATGTGACAAAAAAAAAATGCTGCTAAATAAGCTTGTTACAGTATTGATGTAAAACCGTTTCATTGAAATGGATGGAAACTGTGTATGCTGTTGAAATATCTAACAGACCAAAAATATTTTTCATTGGTGAATGATATTAGGAAAACCCAGAGTTACTATTTTGTAACTGCATTATAAGTAGCAGATAATAAGGGATGCCGTTGAGCTGCAGTTAAAAAAAAAAAGGTTAATGTTTACAACCATTCCCAAGCTGGCCCCCTGCCTTTGCCCACACAGCTGTGTAAATACATTTTGATTGGTGGCTTTCGGTCTGACTGTAGACTGAGTTAAAATCACAGTTGCATATGCACCGCCTGACTGATCTCCATTTCTTGGACAGTAGAAGCAGGGGTTTCCCTTCTTGAAGTTAGTCAACTCAAATTTTAGGGTAAGTTAAAGAGGTTGTTATCTATATTATAATAAATGCTCATGCCTACATGGATAATGCTACAGTTTCCCAGACATGGATTAAGCCCTATGCTTAAAGTCGTTTAAATGGAGGTCTTCACTGAATTATTCTTTTAATCTGGGACTAGAAATAATCCATGTCTGAGAAACCTTTTGAAAACATCTTCAGTAAACATTATTTAAAAAAAAAAAATCAAACATGAATCGTTTATGTCAACAATTACTTGCTAGCAAACTAGCAATATTGCAAGGACCATAGCTGCCTCTGTGTTCGATGTCTGTACTTTAACCCAAACATATCTGTGTTAAACCACTGTAAGATTTTGGTCACCTGTGTGCTTGTGCATGTGTGTCTCAAACCGGGGGACCTGATCATAAATGCGTTTCTCCATTGAGCTACAAGTGATCAAAGAAAACATCATCTGAATGCTTCAAAGTGTTGGTTCTTGAATATAAATGAGATGGACCCCAGTCAGATTTCACAGGGGTGCTGGCTAAAAATGAAATCCTACCACAGAAAGGCAGCAGCTCTCTCCTGTCTGTGGAGACAAGGTCCAGGTTCCTGACCGTCAATCATTTACGGACGAAAAATAATCTCTGCCTAAATGTAATTGTTCATTAACATGCAGTGCAGTGGGCGTGAGTTTAATTGGAAATTTGGCAGTTAGGCTGAATCTTTTATTTGCTGTGGGCAAATGATAAGCCCAGGGGCAAATAATATATGAAGAGAGGGGAAAGATTTTTTATTTTATGACTTTTTTGTATTATGAGGAAACAGTAGCAGTGGCTTACATCAGTCTGTGACGCTGACATATCGCTGTAATTTCCACAGCCCCTTGTGTCATGGCTGTAGCCAGCAGTGTAATGCAGAGGCAAATGATTCAACAGCAATAGGTGCAGTAAGCTGCATGTGTGTGTGTGGGGTTTTTCTAAAGCTGCTTTGTTCTCCACCTGGTGAACCTCACATTTTCACTCTTTAGAAGCTTTTAGCGGTTCTGAGTCAAATGAACACAAATGGTTTGGGGTTTTTACTGGAGGTTTTTTTCCTCTCTGACACATTCATTCAAAAGCTCCAGGAAATGGATTTTACTAAAATTGAACACATGGGTGAGTGTGCTGCTTTGTAATTGCACTGAGGAAAGCCATGAGCTGTCAGATACTGTAGTTCTTAGGATTTATAGCACGTGTGTAAAGGAATTTAGCTCACTTGATGTTCTTTAAGTAATTAAGAATTCAAACAAGTCCAATTACACTCTTTGCGAATAAGGGATTAGGTTTCAGGTGCCTTAAGTAGCAGTGCCTGGCAGGGAGTGTTTTTTTTTTAGCTTGGAGCCGTGCCAGTGTACGTATAGTGACAAACCATAGCCCTGAGGTGCGAGAACTCCCAGTGCTCACAAGCGCAGCAGTAACTTCAAACTGTGATGCTGCATTTATATGCTCAACACAGCTGAAGATCTTAGCCCAAGGCAATGTCGAATTCTCACAGGAAGCTCTAGTGAGAAGTGAGGAAACATGATCAGAGATGATTGAAAACAAAAACAGCCACGCAGAAGTCTGAGAAGGAGAAACTTTTGATCGTCTTCTTGTTAATTTCGTCACCCTTATTCTCGGTGTGATGCGCAATATTAAATTCAAACCACTGAGAGATGGATTCTAGTTTTCCTCCCACTTCTGGGTGGGTTGGAGACCTGACCTGAGTCTTATTTGTCAAAAACCTAAATGACTTGGTAGACTTTGAATGATGCAGTGTGTCATCTGGAAGTACGGATTAGGTTTGGATGTGCACAAACGTGAAACGCTGACAGGACCCGTCAGGATCACAGCGGTTTTGTGAAGAGAGATGAGAGAAAAAAAAAATACATCACAGTACCTCCGGCCATGCTTGTTCTGGCTATTGTGATGTTTATTTGAGTCAAATTCAACGTCTTCTTTGGTGCAGCCAGTGTCACTCGTCGGACTCGTCCTTGGCTGGAATCGCGTAGTAAAATTTGTGTAGCCCTGCAGATCCTAACGCCACTCATTTGCTGCCTCTCACAACTGTTAGTTCAAAGCTAAGAGGGATGTGACACTAGCTTTACGACTTGAAGCTAAGTCCCTCCGAGCAAGCAGCGCTTTGTGGAAGTAATAAAAACCAACAGGATACAAGGATAAAGTACTTCTCTAAAAGTGACTTCTTTCCTCTCTCTGCATGCTCTTGATGCAGGAGCAGAAAAGACATGGTAACGAGGACATTAATAAAGGATGCGGATCCATTTTTAATGATCCACTGGCCCCTTTAGTTTGAAACCAATCTTTATTTTGTGCTTGCGGTCGAGCTTTATCTCCAGGATGCCTGTTTTGCGCCTTGCGAGGGACTCGTGAATGCCGTTTTGCTTGCAAAAGCAAAGTGCTGCATAAAACCTGCATACACCTGACTGTTTGTGCGTGAGTGAGACACAGAGAGAGATGCAGGCTTCTCTGTCTATATTTGGAAGATAATCCTCAAGTATGAATGTAAGGGGGGAAGAACGGGAGGGGAAGAAAGAATGGTAGCTGAACCAAATTCAGTTTGGAGTCAAATATAGGAGAAAAGGGGAGGCGCGCACGAAATCAAAACACTGGGTATGCTGCCATTGCTTTATAGTGCATATAGTGCAGATTATAAACTTGTCCGCTAAAGCAGGCGTGTGCCATGTCATTCTTTTCTGTTATGTATTTTACCTTCAGTGCATCTCAACTTAACACTTCTCAACAGTTAGATTAAAGAGAAGCTGTTATGTAGACAGAGGGATTCAAAGCCATGGAAAGTCTCAAGCAGCAGCAGCTACAGAATAATGTAAAAACCAGTTACACACACATGCACACGCATGCACACAGTCATCTCTGTTCTTGCTTTCGTCAGGGGAGAGAGTCTGCCTTCTCTCTGCAGCAGGCTTCTCCTTCTCATTGCTCTCTCTGACTCTCTCTCTCTCTCTCTCTTGCTTTGTTCATGCTGTGTTTGCTATGCTCTCTGTCTGAAGCAGCGCCACACTAGAGCACTAATGAGCAGGCTGAGAGCAACCCAACGCAGATCTCCCATCAGCTGAAGAGCAGCAGCAACTCTGACGGCATCTGAGGCAACAAGACGCGGAACTGATCTGCAGTCAGCAGGGAGGCAGCTGTAGAAAGCAAATTACAGCCCAGGAAAAGGCGTAGGAGAGGTTGTGAAGTGTCTTCAAAGGCAAATTAGCAGTAAATTGAGAGACTAGAGAGGAGAGGATCGGTCCAGTGTGAACGTTAACCTTCCCCGCACTCCGAGGCAGACTCTCACTTCACTTTTCTCTTCTTGAGCCAAAGGACCTCGCCACTTCACCGGAGGAACCCAGCCATGGAGGAGACGCTCACCTGCAGCCGAAGCCCTTTCTCCCAGGTGTTTGGGCGTCAGGGTCAGCTCATGCAAGCCAGTGAGTGCAAACATCAATGCCAAATTATCTCGTGCATCCTGCTTGATTCTGATTGATTGTTGCAGTGTTTAAATAATGCATGGATGCTCTGTTCATTGGTATCTGGTAAGCTTTTTGAAAGTAGCTGAATTCTGAAAAATAAATAAATAAAAAACACAGCAACACGGTTATGCAAAATTAAGGCGTTTAGGAAGCAGCATTTCAAAATGTGCGTCCGACTTTTGCAATTAGGAAATGGTTTTTTAATGTAACTTTGTTTTGATGCTTCGAGTGCAATTAATCCTTCAGTTCCTTCAACATATTTAACATTGTTATCGAGGGTTTTAATATTATTGCTTATTATTTATTTAATTTATTTATATATATATATATATATATATATATATATATATATATATGTGTGTGTGTGTGTGTGTGTGTGTGTGTGTGTGTGTGTGTGTTTATCAGTTCAGTCCCTTGGTTTGTGGAAAGAAGCTGTTGCACAGTCTGGATGTGTGTGCCCGAATGCTACGGTACCTTTTTCCAGATGGCAGGAGTGTGAAGAGTGTGTGAGAGGGGTGTGTCCAATCAGC
>VUQR01021199.1:0-11024 GCA_015108515.1 Hemichromis elongatus
ATCACACTCCCCAAGCGTACTCTAAGTCCCAGGTCTAGGTACCCTTTCCCCCGGAGGGGGAAACTGCACCCAGACCCAGGTGGAGTTACCCTTTTTCCCTGGGGTGGAGAGAAGCAGACCGCCCCGACTCGGCAGCAGCAGGGAGGCCCCAAATTCCAGAGCCCCGATCGGACAGCCTACTCCTCCTCCTAGCCCCCTCGCCCTAGCAGGCCGCAGAGAACGGGGGTGTAAAAGACTCCAAACCTCCCTCCGCCCGCTCATATGTGGTGTTGATGCATGTGTGTTCTAAGGTGCATTTAAAACCCAGGAGGGCATGGAGCTACCTGCCAGAGAGCAGCAGGTAAGCGCATAGGCCCTCCTGAAAGCCCTCAATGTCTACGTGTATTTAAAATTGAGAGGTGGGCAACGACGCCGTGGGTGAGGTTGTACACCCTGATGTCATGTTTTTTTTTTCCGTGTAGCGTACCCCCCTCCCAAAGATCCTATATGTATGTGTTATGAGAGTGTAAGTTATGTGAATGTCTAAATTGTGGGATAAAATTGGGGCACAGGAAGCCAGAAGGGGACAGAGGGGGGGGATGCCTCCCCTGCACCCTGGTGACACACCACAACCCCAAGGCCCTATATGTGTGGGTGATTGTGGTGTAGCGGGAAGGGGGAGGAAGTTTATTCTTCTTATATAAATGCCAGTTCTTTGGTGAACCTCCCGACACACTATGAACATTGGAAAGTAAGTGCACCAATTTCTTTGACTGATGATTCAGAGCTACACTTCATCTTTATTTCACTGCTATTTTCGTTAGCGGGCTACAGATCTAAAATGCATGAAATGTCAAGAGCAGTTTGATGAATTCGTTTAGCTCCCCTCCTGTGGGAGAAAATCCCTCCGCTGGAAGTACACTTACTGTTAGGACAGGCATCAGGAAGCTGTTATTCTCTCACTCCGGTGGATTAAATGCAGTGTAATGTATAATGTGTGACATTTTATATCAATTCATAACCATGTGAACACTTTTACTGTGATGATCACAACAGCAGTGAGTTACTTGTCGAGTAAAAAGGCGCCACAAAGACAAACTTGTCCAAAACTTTTTCTCAAAAAATTTAATTGCAGAATTATTTACACTGAATGAACTAAGCAATGATCAAGCGACTCAAATAGGCAAAATCTCCCAACAGCTCTGAAAGAATGGAGGAAAATGCACGTAGTATAATAATACAAAATAAATGAATGATAAGGTAACTTGCACTGAAAGAACACGCCTTGAGAGATGCACGTATGGCTGACTTAAATAAATACATAGCAAACGTACATCAGTGTGACAGTGTCGTAATTCAAAAAAAAAAAGAATAAATACGCCTACATTCAAAATCAGTTTTTTTGCATGCCATCATATCAGCTTAGAAAGGAACCATAACAAAGTGAGAATAACAGCAAAACATGAGCAAGTGCAGAAAATAGTTGTGTTCCAATGAAGCATATATTTTATATTTATATATCTATATATATATATATATTTCTTTACAAATCATGAATATTTGGCATTATATTCATCCTTCCTATAGATATGATATACAAGAGATGAAAATAGTTTTAGCTAAACAACTACCTTTTTCATTTTGTCTAGTAATTATAGAGTTGTTTCACATTCCAACTTCTAGGAAGTGTTGTATCAGTGTGTTTCTCTCCATGGCACGATTACCAAAAAGTCCCCTTGAAATAGTTCACGTCATGGGTTCTAGAGTTTAAAGCGCATAGACAGTCGTACCAGAAGTGAGGCCACAGATGTGTAGATACAAGTTTAAATGGCATGTTTGGAGATGGGACACGGTCGGCAATGGCAGTCGTGGTTTCACTGGGTCAAACTAATGCGCGCTAATCACTTTACAGTTTGCTGGATAGTCAAAGACATTGCACTTGCAGTTAACTGCTGCCCTCCTGGCGTTAAATACAGCATTGAAGAAATTATCCACGCTCGGGGTTCACGCGAGGTTTCGGCGGGCCACCTAAAGGAAACCGCTGCAACTGCATCCTCAGCAGAAGACTCCCTTTGGCGCTCACAGTATCGGATTCATGCCACGCGTCATCCGGAAGGATTCGGCGCAGTATAAGCGCTACAGTCGGCTTTGGGGGGACACAAGATCGCTGCGTGAAAAGGAGGGGTCGGAGCTGTTCGTGTGAGAGGGCGTTCACACCTCAAAAGAAAAAGTGTCATCGATGGAAAATGATTTTCGCTGGGAGACAAAACCAAGCAGTCAGAGCAAAGAGGTCTGGCTCATGTTCTAGAAGCTGCCGCTAAGGCAGAGCGTCTGGGGTGATGGTTTCTGCAAAATCACAGTTCTTATCTCTGAATGTATCTGTAAATGTACTCACACTCGTCTCCCTATTGCCCTTTTCCATCTCTGCTGGTTCGCTCAAGGTCCCACTAGAAAAAAAGGCTTCCTTGCAATTTACGCGAATGCGTCTTAAAGGTGCAAATGGAACGCTCGACACTGAATCAGGTGGCTGCGCTTTTCACAGCCCTGCTCGAGATGCATAAGGGAGAAACTCCTCGGTCGTTTCAAACTTGGCCCTGCAGAAACTGACAGAGGCAAATACATGTAGTGCTGATGCTTAGGTTCTACAGCGCAGGCCACATTTCAGCAATACATTTATCAACACAAGCTCTGAAGGGCCTCAGAGGCAGTTTGCTTGATCTCACCGAGGACCCAAAATCTTACATAAGCTGCTTTGCTTAGTCAAAGAGAGGCTAAAAATGACCCAGCACAGCGGCTGGCGATCCTCACATGAACAGCCTTCCAGCTACAGATCAGCACACAGCACCAGCAGTTTGGGCCTCAGCGCCGAGCTCTCGTCTCCTCTAAGCCAGCATATGTCACCCCGAGTCTGTCTCTCTCCCGTCTGTCTGCCACTGTGGCAACAGCAGGGGAACGTCCCCGCTCTGCCAACCGCCTGGCATCGCACGCCCAGACGCTTTCCAGATACCCACTGTCACACTATTAAAGCTCCCTGCCTCTGCAATGAAAACCAAACAGAATTAGAGCTAGCCATGTTTTTTTTGTGTCGTGTTTGAAACGCTCCATCACAGGCTTTGGTTACGTGCTCGTTTTCTTGGACTCTCTGTAAATGCACTGTCTGAGGTTTGCTACAAGACGTTTGACAACTAAGGAACGTGTCCTACAAGGTAGCCCGAAGACAAGCGTAAATGCCACCTGTCCTTGGAGTTCTGATGCAGAAGTTGGGTTTACGTTTTCAAGGATGCGCATGGTTAAAAAAGATGCTGCGTTTGCTCAAAGGTACAATTCGCAGGACCGAAAAGTAAATCAAGGTATCTAAAATACAATTTATCAAACAGCTGATGGCACGGTGATGGCCTGTATCTGTGTGTGTGTGTGTGTAGGGTGGGGGTGGGGGGGTGGGGGTCAGGCCACAGCTGGGTAGTAACAGGAAAATGAAGCGCAGACAGAGATACACTCTCTCTTTTCTCATTAGGTCAGCATTGTGCTACAAAAACAAGATCCACACTCGCACATCAGCAACACACACACACACACACACACACGGACTTTGTTTTTTTACTGCTATTATATGATTAATATCCCTGAACCCACCCACAATGAAGCCAGGCACTCTGGCACAATTAGTCATAAAAATAGATTTTTAAAGTGATGTACCGTTCAGTGGACAGCGCGTTATTTCGACTTGATTATTTGTCTAGTACTGTACTGATTAAATAAAAAGCAGCACCATTTAGCGGGTTGATTATCCCGAAGGTTTTTACTCATAGACTTCAGTCTCTAGGTCAACGATCTGAGAGCGACATCAGCAACACAGCGGAGCAGAGCGTCGAAATCAACGTTTCAGAATCAAGCAGCAGAATTTTAGATTTTTGCTCAGGATGAGTTTATGAGGAACACAGTCCGTTTTCACATCACAGACTGAACCAATAGTTTTACTGGTGTGTATTGCGCCCATTTGTTGTGACTGACAGCAAACTATTTAGAGTCGTGGACCCCTGGGGGTCCCGGAACCACACTTTGAAAACCCGTGACCTTTGTAACAGTTGCATATATGAATTTAGGCAATCTTTATCTTTTGTTTGTGTGGAGTTTAGGATTGTGCAAATCTTCATTCACTACTTTAAATGAGCATCGGTGTGCGTGTTCTTTGTGTCTCTGTTCACTCTTGCAGAGTTTTAGCTATCTGAGACTTGCTGCTTGTGTCCGTCTGGAGTCTTTGCTCCATTTTCATTTCATTACTCCCAATCGTTCTCTAAAGGGTGTCAGCCACAGGGAGACTTCAAACTACACCGAACCTTTCAAGAAATGGGAAAAATTACAAAGTACTTTGTAGATTAAAGAAGCGAGTATGCAGATATATTGTTTATGTTTTGACTCTTTTGTTTTTTTCTCTCCGTCAGTCCTCATTAACTTGAAAGGGCCTGAGAGAAGCATGCTGGATGAAACGACAGCCGTGCAGTGCAGAGCGTGTGCGCGATCGGAATGACTGCACGTGTTCGACAAACCCAAAGTAGTCAAAAGCAAAAGAAAGGAGGAAAACAGTGGAGACGACGGGGGGCGGGGGTGGGGGGGGCACGGTGAATATTCATCCCACTCACAATTCAAAAATACAACAGTACTATTGTGAACTGGGGTATGTACATTTCCCTTGGAAATAGAGAGAACTGTAATAAGTGCATAAGTGCATTTGTCTACACATTTCAGTCTAAGGAGTTACAGACACTTTCATATTGGTTTCTACTGCACTGACAGAATGAACGTGTTGGCACGAGACTTGCATGTTTTCAGCTTCAAGTAAATGTCGATATCTGAACGTTGGCAACGTGTACATGAGATATATAGGAAAGATGCGCGCCGATGAGCTGATGTCATTCTTCCACCAATCCAGACCGTGAAGAATGTTCGACTACAACCAGATTGGGTAGAAAGCTGCATTTTCCCACACTGACCAGTCCAGAGCTTATTTAGGGCTGCCTGAATAACCGTGAATGTGTAACCAGTGCCACGCGCGCACAGTTGAGGTATTTCAAGCATTGGCACTTTGCAAAGACTTGAACTTACAACAATTTAGTGATATTAAGCTTGTTATTCCCCAAAAGAAAACAAAAGTAACCGTGAGATAATCTTCAAATGATGAAAAAGAACAGAGGGGCTACTAACTTTAACCATTATTGAACAACTTGAAATAAATACATCTCTCTCATTTAATCTTTTTTTTTTTTTTTAGCTCAAAGGCCTGGTTGCTGGTAGGTTCTCAAAGCTGCACTTTTTAAATGGCACTTTGCAAATGCTGAAAAACTACAGATGTACCCATCTAGGACACTGGATGAGAGCTTGTAGGTTGGGCGTCATGAGAGCGAGCTAAGGAGAAACCCAAGCCACTCGTATCAGACAAACATGTCTGCTAACACTCGCTCTGAATGGGAGTATAGCCTTGGCACATCCTACAGTCCGGTGGGGTTTTGGCGATGGGCACTGAGGATGGCTATCGAGATCAGACGACAGATGGATAAAGGAAGAGTAGAGAGATTAGCAGTCTAGAAAAAGGCTAGTTTTAAAGTTTTGTTTGAAATATGGGCGCAGGGAGACACGTTAGCCCCTGACCCGATCCTCTCAAAGTCTAGTCTGAGCCTCTGGAATATAGATCTCGATGCTGTCCGCTCGCTCCGAGGCTGAGTTCTGCCGGAAGGAGGCCGCCCGCTTGGCTGCCATGAGCCGTCGACGGGCTTCCTGCCGGTGCCTATCTGGGAGGTCCAGGGATTTCTCCCTCGTCATTGCACTCTTCTGTCGAACGGTCTTCTTTGGTACGGGAGCTGGTGGCTTTAGAAAGAAGAGCGAAAGATTAAAATGTAACTTTGTGATTCTTTAGAAAGTACCTTTTTTTTAAAAAAAAAAATCAGTCTGTAAGCGGTGAGTCCTCACCTTCTTCTCTGGGCTATCTACAGCCCTCCAGTTGTTGTTCTTGATCTGCTGCAGCTGGTCAAATTTCATGGTGACGTCATCGATGGAGAGCTGCAGCAGGTCCCAGAACCCAGCCAAGTCCTGAGAGGTGGGTCGCGGCATGGCACTGGGGTCCTACGGAAAACGGGCACAAGAGGAAGCACAGCAAACATCAAATTGAATCACTACAGCGTCTTCAAGTGGTGAGGCAGATACTATCAGGTAACAGCACCCGTAGCCAAACACACGTGTGGGGCTCACCTGCTTACTGCACTTCACCTCCCATCCACTAGATGTCATCATCATATTCAAAACTAGCAGTTTGAGGACTTGTGATTGAAATGAGGGGCAACAGCTTGTGTTGGAGAGCAGTCATGTCATTGGTTCATGAATGAGGCTTGAAATAATAAGCTGACGTTGTCAGTGCAGACCTATTCATCACTTGATACCTGAAATGAAAGGAACACCTGACTGACAGGTGCTTCATTGTCTCTGTAACTACTGCAGGTTAATGAGTCACGGACCTTGCTTAATGTTTGAGTTTACCGTGTGCTGGTCCCTGTTTGATTAAATTAGCTCCTTCTAAGCTGAATGTTCTCGCGAAGGCTATTCATGATAAGGAAGCAGATTTTGTTTGTTGAACGCCACCAACGGGTACCCGGGTGCAACCCGATAACTGTGAGGCATTATCACGAGGGGATTTTAAACTGATGCGGGGAGAAAAACAGACTGATGATCTTGAACTAAATGCGTGCATATTATTAACCTTTGTTCATTACAAATTCTAATTTAATTGCAAATTTCTTTATTCCCAAATCCAAGGCAGACATTCAATCAGAAACAGGCTCTCTCAGGAGGCTCTACTTTTTTAAATTTTATTTCAGGATGGAAACACAACACTGTCACAGCTATGGCTGCAGCACACCCTGCACTCTAGTCAGGATTTTATTCCATTTATTTTACAAATCCTTTAACTATGTCCGCTCCAAACTGTGCTGTGACTCCACATCCAGAGATGGTCAAGCTAACAGTCGTGTGCTTTTTGTGCTGAGCCTAACTCTCTGACCTGTGTCCCTATGTGATGTCTGTGTATGTTTGGTCAGAAGGCTCTTTTGTAAGTGCGTGTGTGTAGACTAGCACGCTGCCTGCTGTAACCCATCATTTCCTTTGGGATTAGTAAAGTATATCTGATTCTAAACCAGTCTGACATTTGAAGCGTGTACAGCAGAGTAGAGCGTAGTACTTTATATAATGGGGACTTGTTATTTAGGTTCTGAAGTTCCCAGCTCATTTTGTTGTGCATTAAGTATTTAGATAATTATCATAATTATTTTTAGCAAAACAAACAGCAGGGAATTGCTACAATGATGTCAAAATATGGATAAAAATCACTTCTTCAGCTCTTTCCTACAGTTTGGTATATGTATAGTATTATAAGATCAGTATAAATCTCCTTTATAAAGTGAGTCATTTTTAAAAAAAAAAAAAGCCCTTAGATTTCATGCCATGTGAGGAACGCCAGAAAGAGAATTCACTCCTATTATCTCTAATTACTGCGAGATGGACTCAGAGCTTCATCAGCTTTATTCTGACCCCTGTGCTTGTGATGTGCAGCAAACTGTCTCAAAAGTCTCAAGGCTTCAGATATTCAGAGCTGGCAGATTTAGAAGGAGTTAGTGAGTTTTAAGCTTCGGCGCTTTAAATCCTGGAAATTCTCCCAGAGAAGCACTCCAAGCACACCGTTTGTCTCTCTCGTTTTAATTCGGGCTTCCTAAATGTTGATTGAGGTGTTCAAGAAAAGCAGGCTCCTAAAACAAGATAAGACGTCCTTTTAAGTTTCTAATTTGTGGACATTTCACAAACCAAGGCAGTGGACGAAATATTGGTCCATAGGGGTTTATGGCCTGGTCAAGGTTGTGGAGTTTGTTGAGTAAACTTAAAGCACTGTCTCCTTCAGGAGGAACATGTACTTGACTTGGCCTCTATTCATCCATCCATCTACCTACATGGACAACATCAAGCTGTATGCCAGGGCTGAGCGAGACATCAACTCACTGAAGGTAAGACATCTGCTGAGAATAAGATGCAAGCCATCCATGCAGGAAGTAGATGCCACAAATGTCAAGACATGAAAAGCCCTCATACAGCATGAAGGTTTTCACCCAAAGTCCAACATCCAGATGCTCCATGAGCAACAGGAAGCAGGAGGGCATAGATCCCTGAGTGTCAGAGCCACAGTACAGCAGGAAACTCGGAGCATTCGCAAGAGCTGCTCCACGAGAGCCTCAGGCAGCTAAAGACAGACGGTGACGAGGAACAGGACGAGGAAGTGTACTGGCCAAGCCCCTGCATGGCGTATGTCTGCAACATCTATCTACATGTGTGCCATCGACAGACAGAGGAAGTGACTGGCTGAAGAAATCCTACCAGTGGCTAGAAAAGGCCAGCACAGGGGCTCAGATCATGTCAGCACAAGAACGGGCCCTAAGATCCAGAACCACAAAGGCAGGAGTCTACCACAGCCAATAGGATGCAAGTTACAGAGGCACTCAGAGGCACAACCAAGCCGCTGTGATAGGGCAGAGGAGCATCTGTGGCACACACACTGCTGGTGTCTAAATACTCAGATGCATTTGGATACAGGCACGCACGCACACACACACACACGCACACACACACACACACACACACACCCACACACACACACGTATTGTTTTATTCCAGAACGCTCAGGTCACATATAAATGCGCTGAATAGCTATCGATTCTCAGTGTTGCACCTTTCCACAATCAATGACATTTTCAGGCAGTTTGATTCAGTTTGTTAGCGCCAGCTAAAGTATTAAACGTGTATCGAAGGTTGAAGAACAAAGTGTGGAACTGTTTCTAATGACAAAGGTTCATTCTGCAGCACAATCGATATGTTTAAATCTAACACCTTTATGCCAGATGTAGCTGTGTCATACTCATTTCTCTCTCTCGTACCTTCAAAGACAGATGTGTGAGGATGCAGTTTGGATGGTCGTGTTATTTAAATGGGCGCGCTGCAGTGGTTAATGTGACCCACATGTGAGTTGTGACGTAAACAGCGGAGCCATTGCATTATTTTATTCTTTAGGAGTTCATGAATGCCTACAGATGTTCATAGAGTCTCATTTATAATCACGCCTTACCAGGTTTTGCTGACACAGCCAGTAGAATTGCTGGAACTTCTGAGACATGAGCAGCTGAGCGCTTCCCACTGCACTCCGGATTTTCCCTAGAACTGAATCACACGCAGCATATCAAACAGAGCACATGCAAACTTTAAATTCTGCTCAAAGCGACCGCGGATCAGAGATTCACGAAGCTTTCACTCACTCTCCTCTGACAGGTCATTCTCTTCAGCTTCGGCCTCCATCTCCTTACACCAGCCCTCCATCCTCTTCGTTTCATTATGGAGCAACTGCATGAACCAGCTCCCATCCCTCCGCAGGGAAGGGGACGCCCTCCCCGACTCACCCGGCGAAGCCGCGTTCTCCCGTGGGGAGGGGGGTTCTAGCTGCCAGGTGGTTTCGCTGGTGGTCTCCCGGGGGCTGGGGGGTTCGGCGGGGGTACGATAATCTTCCCGGTAGCTAAAGAGCCCCTGGGTGCGCACGGTCCGCACTGCCCCGTACTGGGTAGGTGTGCTGGGCTCTGAGTGGCGCTGGAACCCCCCACCAAACTGCAGGCCCTTGTCCTCCATGGTGGGAAAGCCCTCCAACTCCAGGTCAGCCTGCACAGCTGTAGTCACGCTGTTGGAGCGTTTGAACCTTCCCTGACTGAGGGGCGAAGAGATTAAAGGCACGGGTGAATGTACACATGCCAAAATGACAAATAATGGCACTGACAGTGGGGCTATTTTCTGTGGTACTGAGATCAAACATCAAGCCCTGATGTTTTGTAATGATGTGAAAATCCCAAAGCCATTATCTTACCCTTTCTTTTCATCCTCCACCTGGATCCCAACAGAATGGTACTCCCGTGAGCCTTTGCTTTCAGATTCAGAGTCCGTGGCTGCTTCCACCTAATGTGAAGAAAAGATACAAACAGTGCTTCTCATTATGTGAGCTGCAACTCCCCAGAGTTTCTGGGTTTATTGGGTTGGGACTGGACAGAGCAACCTAACAGTGCACGGCATGTCAGAAAGTAAACATTGCATGATTTATGGAGGCTGCGAAGGGAAAAAGACTGAGGAAGGTTTTAGGTTTGTGCAGAAATTAGGCTGAAGAATGAAGCACAGCATGCTATAGGGTACGCTCTACAATATAAAATGTCCAATAAAGCATTTGTATTTGCAAAAAAGGAAGTATTAGATTTAATAATAGCACCACACAGCACCAGCTAAATGTTTGAGAACAACTCATTCGATGCTTTTCTTTGCTGTGGAGCTCTGCAATAAGCAGAGTAGCTTCAAGGTCGCTACCTTTGCTTTGATCAAAGCGCGAACGCCAGGAGAGCTCAACACAAACCGGGTCACTGCTGAGTAATAATCAGGCCCCATCTTATCTTAATGACCTTGTAGTACCATATCACCCTATCAGAGCACTTCGCTCTCACACTGCAGGCTTACTTGTTGTTCCTAGAGTATTTAAAAGTAGAATGGGAGGCGGAGCCTTCAGTTTTCAGGCCCCTCTTCTATGGAACCAGCTTCAGTTTGGATTCGGGAGACAGACACTATCTCTACTTTTAAGATTAGGCTTCAAACTTTCCTTTTTGCCAAATCATATAGTTAGGGCTGGACCAGGTGACCCTGAATCCTCCCTTAGTTATGCTGCAATAGACGTAGGCTGCCGGGGGATTCCCATGATGCACTGGGTGTTTCTTCTCCACTCACTATGTGTTAACAGACCTCTCTGCATTGAATTGTACCTGCTACTAATCTCTGCCTCTCTTCCACAGCATGTCTTTATCCTGTTCTTTTCTTCTCTCACCCCAACCGGTCGCAGCAGATGGCCCCGCCCCTCCCTGAGCCTGGTTCTGCCGGAGGTTTCTTCCTGTTAAAAGGGAGTTTTTCCTTCCCATCGTCGCCAAAGTGCTTGCTCA